>JANJGN010005001.1:0-27917 GCA_026770705.1 Isurus oxyrinchus
CCTGCCTCTCACCCACTCTCCTTCTGCCTCTCACCCACTCTCACCCTGCCTCTCGCCCGCTCTCTCCCTGCCTCTCTCCCTGCCTCTCTCCCTGCCTCTCGCCCGCTCTCTCGCTGCCGCTCGCCCACTCTCTCCCTGCCTCTCACCCGCTCTCTCCCTGCTTCTCACCCGCTCTCTCCCTGCCTCTCACCTGTTCTCCTCACTGCCTCTCGCCCGCTCTCTCCATGCCACTCGCCCGCTCTCTCCCTGCCTCTCGCCACTCTCCCCCTGCCTCTCGCCCGCTCTCTCTCTGCGCCTCTCGTCCGACCTCTCACTCTGCCTCACGCCCAATCTCTCCCTGCCTCTCACCCACTCTCTCCCTGCCTCCTGCCCGCTCTCACCCTGCCTCTCGCCCACTCTCTCCCCTGCCTCTCACCCGCTCTCTCCCTGCCTCTCGCCCGCAGCTCTCCCCTGCCTCTCGCCCACTCTCTCCCTGCCCTCTCGCCCGCTCTCACCCTGTCTCTCACCCCACTCTCACCCTGCCGCTGGCCCGCTCTCTCCCTGCCGCTCGCCCCGCTCTCTCCCTGCATCTCGCCCGCTCTTTCCCTGCCTCTCTCCCTGCCTCTCTCCCTGCCTCTCGCCCACTCTCCCTGCCTCTCACACACTCTCTCCCTGCCTCTCACACACTCTCTCCCTGCCTCTCACACACTCTCTCCCTGCCTCTCGTCCGCTCTCTCCCTGCCTCTACCCGCTCTCCTCCTGCCTCTCAAACGCTCTCTCCCTTGCCTCTCAACTGCGCTCTCCCCTGCCTCTCGCCCACTCCTATCCCTGCCTCTCACCCACTCTCTCCCTGCCTCTCGCCCACTCTCCCCCCTGCCTCTCACCCACTCTCCCCCTGCCTCTCACCCACTCTCACCCTGCCTCTCACCCACTCTCCCCCTGCCTCTCACCCACTCTCACCCTGCCTCTCGCCAGCTCTCTCCCTGCCTCTCTCGCTGCCTCTCGCCCGCTCTCTCCCTGCCTCTCGCCCCCTCTCTCCCTGCCTCTCGCCAGCTCTCTGCCTGCCTCTCGCCCATTCTCTCCCTGCAGCTCGCCCACCTCTCTCCCTGCCACTCGCCCCCTCTCACCCTGCCTCTCGCCCCGCTCTCTCCCTGCCTCTCCCCACTCTCTCCCTGCCTCTCAAACGCTCTCTCCTTGCCTCTCAACTGCTCTCCTCCCTGCCTCTCGCCCACTCTCTCCCTGCCTCTCACCCCACTCTCTCCCTGCCTCTCGCCCACTCTCCCCCTGCATCTCACCCACTCTCACCCTGCCTCTCGCCCGCTCTCTCCCTGCCTCTCTCCCTGCCTCTCGCCCGCTCTCTCCCTGCCTCTCGCCCACTCTCTCCCCTGCCTCTCGCCCGCTCTCTCCCTGCCTCTCGCCCCGCTCTCTCCCTGCCTCTCGCCCCGCCTCTCCTCCCTGCATCTCGCCCGCTCTCTCCCTGCCTCTCGCCCGCTCTCTCCCTGCCTCTCGCCCACTCACTCCCTGCCTCTCGACCGGTGTCTCCCTGCCTCTTACCGACTCCCTCCCTGCCTCTCGCCCCGCACTCTCCCTGCCTCTCGCTCGCTCTCTCCCTGCCTCTCACCCCGCTCTCTCCCTGCCTCTCGCACTCTCTCTCCCTGCCTCTCGCCCGCTCTCTCCCTGCCTCTCACCCCACTCTCTCCCTGCCTCTCACCCACTGTCTCCCTGCCTCTCGCCCAATCTCTCCCTGCCTCTCGCCCGCTCTCTCACTGCCTCTCGCCCGCTCTCTCTCCCTGCCCCTCGTCCGCTCTCTCCCTGCCTCTCGCCCCGCTCTCTCCCTGCCTCTCGCCCGCTCTCTCCCTGCCTCTCGCCCGCTCTCTCCCTGCCTCTCGCCAGCTCTCTCCCTGCCTCTAACCACTCTCTCCCTGCCTCTCACGCGCTCTCTCCTTGCCTCTCGCCCCACTCTCTCCCTGCCTCTCGCCCACTCTCCCCCCTGCCTCTCGCCCACTCTCCCCCTGCCTCTCACCCACTCTCCCCTCTGCCTCTCACCCCACTCGCACCCTGCCTCTCGCCCGCTCTCTCCCTGCCTCTCTCCCTGCCTCTCGCCCTTTATCTCCCTGCCTCTTGCCCGCTCTCTCCCTTCCTCTTGCCCGCTCTCACCCTTCCTCTTGCCCCGCTCACTCCCTGCCTCTCACCCGCTCTTTCCCTGCTTCTCACCCGCTCTCTCCCTGCCTCTCACCTGTTCTCTCCCTGCCTCTCGCCCGCTCTCTCCTTGCCATTCGCCCGCTCTCTCCCTGCCTCTCACCCGCTCTCTCCCTGCCTCTCACCCAATCTCTCCCTGCCTCTCGCCCGCTTCTCTCACTGCCTCTCGCCCACTCTCTCCCTGCCCCTCGCCCGCTCTCTCCCTGCCTCTCGCCTGCTCTCTCCCTGCCTCTCGCCCGCTCTCTCCCTGCCTCTCGCCCGCTCTCTCCCTGCCTCTCGCCCACTCTCTCCCTGCCTCTAACCACTCTCTCCCTGCCTCTCACCCGCTCACTCCTTGCCTCTCGCCCACTCTCTCCCTGCCTCTCACCCACTCTCTCCCTGCCTCTCGCCTGCTCTCTCCCTGCCTCTACCCACTCTCTCCCTGCCTCTCAAACGCCTCTCTCCCTTGCCTCTCGACCGGTGTCTCCCTGCCTCTCACCCACTCCCCTCCCTGCCTCTCGCCCGCACACTCCCTGCCTCTCGCCCGCTCTCTCCCTGCCTCTCACCCGCTCTCTCCCTGCCTCTCGCCAGCTCTCTCCCTGCCTCTCGCCCATTCACTCCATGCATCTCGCCCATTCTCTCCCTGCCTCTCGCCCACTCTCTCCCTGCCTCTCGTCCGCTCTCTCCCTGCCTCTCGCCCGCTCTCTCCCTGCCTCTCGCCCGCTCTCTCCCTGCCTCTTGCCCCGCTCTCTCCCTGCCTCTTGCCCGCTCTCACCCTGCCTCTTTCCCGCTCACATCCCTGCCTCTCACCCGCTCTTCCCTGCTTCTCACCCGCTCTCTCCCTGCCTCTCACCTGTTCTCTCCTGCCTCTCTCCCGCTCTCTCCTTGCCATTCGCCCCGCTCTCTCCCTGCCTCTCGCCCGCTACTCCCTGCCTCTCGCCCGCTCTATCCCTGCCTCTCGCCCACTCACTCCCTACATCTCACCCATTCTCTCTCCCTGCCTCTCGCCCGCTCTCTCCCTGCCTCTCGCCCGCTCACTCGCTGCCTCTCACACGCTCTCTCCCTGCCTCTCACCCCGCTCTCTCCCTGCCTCTCACCCACTCTCTCCCTGCCTCTCGCCCAATCTCTCCCTGCCTCTCACCCGCTCTCTCACTGCCTCTCGCCCGCTCTCTCCCTGCCCCTCGCCCGCTCTCTCCCTGCCTCTCGCCCGCTCTCTCCCCTGCCTCTCGCCCGCTCTCTCCCTGCCTCTCGCCCGCTCTCTCCCTGCCTCTCGCCCTCTCTCTCCCTGCCTCTAACCACTCTCTCCCTGCCTCTCAGCCGCTCTCTCCTTGCCTCTCGCCCACTCTCTCCCTGCCTCTCACCCACTCTCTCCCTGCCTCTCGCCCACGCTCCCCCTGACTCTCGCCCACTCTCCCCCTGCCTCTCACCCACTCTCCTTCTGCCTCTCACCCACTCTCACCCTGCCTCTCGCCCGCTCTCTCCCTGCCTCTCTCCCTGCCTCTCTCCCTGCCTCTCGCCCGCTCTCTCGCTGCGCTCGCCCACTCTCTCCCTGCCTCTCACCCGCTCTCTCCCTGCTTCTCACCCGCTCTCTCCCTGCCTCTCACCTGTTCTCTCACTGCCTCTCGCCCGCTCTCTCCATGCCACTCGCCCGCTCTCTCCCTGCCTCTCGCCACTCTCCCCCTGCCTCTCGCCCCGCTCTCTCTCTGCGCCTCTCGTCCGACCTCTCACTCTGCCTCACGCCCAATCTCTCCCTGCCTCTCACCCACTCTCTCCCTGCCTCCTGCCCGCTCTCACCCTGCCTCTCGCCCACTCTCTCCCTGCCTCTCACCCGCTCTCTCCCTGCCTCTCACCCCGCTCTCTCCCTGCCTCTCGCCCGCGCTCTCCCTGCCTCTCGCCCACCTCTCTCCCTGCCTCTCACCCGCTCTCACCCTGTCTCTCACCCCACTCTCACCCTGCCGCTGGCCCGCTCTCTCCCTGCCGCTCGCCCGCTCTCTCCCTGCATCTCGCCCGCTCTTTCCCTGCCTCTCTCCCTGCCTCTCTCCCTGCCTCTCGCCCACTCTCTCCCTGCCTCTCACACACTCTCTCCCTGCCTCTCACACACTCTCTCCCTGCATCTCACACACTCTCTCCCTGCCTCTCGCCCGCTCTCTCCCTGCCCTCTACCCGCTCTCTCCCTGCCTCTCAAACGCTCTCCTCCTTGCCTCTCAACTGCGCTCTCCCTGCCTCTCGCCCACTCTATCCCTGCCTCTCACCCACTCTCTCCCTGCCTCTCGCCCACTCTCCCCCTGCCTCTCACCCACTCTCCCCCTGCCTCTCACCCACTCTCACCCTGCCTCTCACCCACTCTCCCCCTGCCTCTCACCCACTCTCACCCCTGCCTCTCGCCAGCTCTCTCCCTGCCTCTCTCGCTGCCTCTCGCCCCGCTCTCTCCCTGCCTCTCGCCCCCCTCTCTCCCTGCCTCTCGCCAGCTCTCTGCCTGCCTCTCGCCCATTCTCTCCCTGCAGCTCGCCCACTCTCTCCCTGCCACTCGCCCCGCTCTCCACCCTGCCTCTCGCCCGCTCTCTCCCTGCCTCTCCCCACTCTCTCCCTGCCTCTCAAACGCTCTCTCCTTGCCTCTCAACTGCTCTCTCCCCTGCCTCTCGCCCACTCTCTCCCTGCCTCTCACCCACTCTCTCCCTGCCTCTCGCCCACTCTCCCCCTGCATCTCACCCACTCTCACCCTGCCTCTCGCCCGCTCTCTCCCTGCCTCTCTCCCTGCCTCTCGCCCGCTCTCTCCCTGCCTCTCGCCCCACTCTCTCCCTGCCTCTCGCCCGCTCTCTCCCTGCCTCTCGCCCGCTCTCTCCCTGCCTCTCGCCCGCTCTCTCCCTGCATCTCGCCCGCTCTCTCCCTGCCTCTCGCCCGCTCTCTCCCTGCCTCTCGCCCACTCACTCCCTGCCTCTCGACCGGTGTCTCCCTGCCTCTTACCGACTCCCTCCCTGCCTCTCGCCCGCACTCTCCCTGCCTCTCGCTCGCTCTCTCCCTGCCTCTCACCCGCTCTCTCCCTGCCTCTCGCCAGCTCTCTCCCTGCCTCTCGCCCATTCACTCCCTGCATCTCGCCCACTCTCTCCCTCCCTCTCGCCCTTTATGTCCCTGCCTCTTGCCCGCTCTCTCCCTTCCTCTTGCCCGCTCTCACCCTTCCTCTTGCCCGCTCACTCCCTGCCTCTCACCCGCTCTTTCCCTGCTTCTCACCCGCTCTCTCCCTGCCTCTCACCTGTTCTCTCCCTGCCTCTCGCCCGCTCTCTCCTTGCCATTCGCCCGCTCTCACCCTGCCTCTCGCCCGCTACTCCCTGCCTCTCGCCCGCTCCCTCCCTGCCTCTCGCCCGCTCTCTCCCTGCCTCTCTCCCTGCCTCTCGCCCACTCTCTCCCTGCATCTCGCCCATTCTCTCCCTGCCTCTCGCCCGCTCTCTCCCTGCCTCTCGCACTCTCTCTCCCTGCCTCTCACCCGCTCTCTCCCTGCCTCTCGCCAGCTCTCTCCCTGCCTCTAACCACTCTCTCCCTGCCTCTCACGCGCTCTCTCCTTGCCTCTCGCCCACTCTCTCCCTGCCTCTCGCCCACTCTCCCCCTGCCTCTCGCCCACTCTCCCCCTGCCTCTCACCCACTCTCCCTCTGCCTCTCACCCACTCGCACCCTGCCTCTCGCCCGCTCTCTCCCTGCCTCTCTCCCTGCCTCTCGCCCTTTATCTCCCTGCCTCTTGCCCGCTCTCTCCCTTCCTCTTGCCCGCTCTCACCCTTCCTCTCGCCCGCTCTTTCCCTGCTTCTCACCCGCTCTCTCCCTGCCTCTCACCTGTTCTCTCCCTGCCTCTCGCCCGCTCTCTCCTTGCCATTCGCCCGCTCTCTCCCTGCCTCTCACCCGCTCTCTCTCTGCCTCTCACCCAATCTCTCCCTGCCTCTCGCCCGCTCTCTCACTGCCTCTCGCCCACTCTCTCCCTGCCCCTCGCCCGCTCTCTCCCTGCCTCTCGCCTGCTCTCTCCCTGCCTCTCGCCCGCTCTCTCCCTGCCTCTCGCCCGCTCTCTCCCTGCCTCTCGCCCACTCTCTCCCTGCCTCTAAGCACTCTCTCCCTGCCTCTCACCCGCTCACTCCTTGCCTCTCGCCCACTCTCTCCCTGCCTCTCACCCACTCTCTCCCTGCCTCTCGCCTGCTCTCTCCCTGCCTCTACCCACTCTCTCCCTGCCTCTCAAACGCTCTCTCCTTGCCTCTCGACCGGTGTCTCCCTGCCTCTCACCCACTCCCTCCCTGCCTCTCGCCCGCACACTCCCTGCCTCTCGCCCGCTCTCTCCCTGCCTCTCACCCGCTCTCTCCCTGCCTCTCGCCAGCTCTCTCCCTGCCTCTCGCCCATTCACTCCATGCATCTCGCCCATTCTCTCCCTGCCTCTCGCCCACTCTCTCCCTGCCTCTCGCCCGCTCTCTCCCTGCCTCTCGCCCGCTCTCTCCCTGCCTCTCGCCCGCTCTCTCCCTGCCTCTTGCCCGCTCTCTCCCTGCCTCTTGCCCGCTCTCACCCTGCCTCTTTCCCGCTCACTCCCTGCCTCTCACCCGCTCTTTCCCTGCTTCTCACCCGCTCTCTCCCTGCCTCTCACCTGTTCTCTCCCTGCCTCTCTCCCGCTCTCTCCTTGCCATTCGCCCGCTCTCTCCCTGCCTCTCGCCCGCTACTCCCTGCCTCTCGCCCGCTCTATCCCTGCCTCTCGCCCACTCACTCCCTACATCTCACCCATTCTCTCCCTGCCTCTCGCCCGCTCTCTCCCTGCCTCTCGCCCGCTCACTCGCTGCCTCTCACACGCTCTCTCCCTGCCTCTCACCCGCTCTCTCCCTGCCTCTCACCCACTCTCTCCCTGCCTCTCTCCCAATCTCTCCCTGCCTCTCACCCGCTCTCTCACTGCCTCTCGCCCGCTCTCTCCCTGCCCCTCGCCCGCTCTCTCCCTGCCTCTCGCCCGCTCTCTCCCTGCCTCTCGCCCGCTCTCTCCCTGCCTCTCGCCCGCTCTCTCCCTGCCTCTCGCCCTCTCTCTCCCTGCCTCTAACCACTCTCTCCCTGCCTCTCAGCCGCTCTCTCCTTGCCTCTCGCCCACTCTCTCCCTGCCTCTCACCCACTCTCTCCCTGCCTCTCGCCCACGCTCCCCCTGACTCTCGCCCACTCTCCCCCTGCCTCTCACCCACTCTCCTTCTGCCTCTCACCCACTCTCACCCTGCCTCTCGCCCGCTCTCTCCCTGCCTCTCTCCCTGCCTCTCTCCCTGCCTCTCGCCCGCTCTCTCGCTGCCGCTCGCCCACTCTCTCCCTGCCTCTCACCCGCTCTCTCCCTGCTTCTCACCCGCTCTCTCCCTGCCTCTCACCTGTTCTCTCACTGCCTCTCGCCCGCTCTCTCCATGCCACTCGCCCGCTCTCTCCCTGCCTCTCGCCACTCTCCCCCTGCCTCTCGCCCGCTCTCTCTCTGCGCCTCTCGTCCGACCTCTCACTCTGCCTCACGCCCAATCTCTCCCTGCCTCTCACCCACTCTCTCCCTGCCTCCTGCCCGCTCTCACCCTGCCTCTCGCCCACTCTCTCCCTGCCTCTCACCCGCTCTCTCCCTGCCTCTCGCCCGCGCTCTCCCTGCCTCTCGCCCACTCTCTCCCTGCCTCTCGCCCGCTCTCACCCTGTCTCTCACCCACTCTCACCCTGCCGCTGGCCCGCTCTCTCCCTGCCGCTCGCCCCGCTCTCTCCCTGCATCTCGCCCGCTCTTTCCCTGCCTCTCTCCCTGCCTCTCTCCCTGCCTCTCGCCCACTCTCTCCCTGCCTCTCACACACTCTCTCCCTGCCTCTCACACACTCTCTCCCTGCCTCTCACACACTCTCTCCCTGCCTCTCGTCCGCTCTCTCCCTGCCTCTCACCCACTCTCCCCCTGCCTCTCACCCACTCTCACCCTGCCTCTCACCCACTCTCCCCCTGCCTCTCACCCACTCTCACCCTGCCTCTCGCCAGCTCTCTCCCTGCCTCTCTCGCTGCCTCTCGCCCGCTCTCTCCCTGCCTCTCGCCCCCTCTCTCCCTGCCTCTCGCCAGCTCTCTGCCTGCCTCTCGCCCATTCTCTCCCTGCAGCTCGCCCACTCTCTCCCTGCCACTCGCCCCCTCTCACCCTGCCTCTCGCCCGCTCTCTCCCTGCCTCTCCCCACTCTCTCCCTGCCTCTCAAATGCTCTCTCCTTGCCTCTCAACTGCTCTCTCCCTGCCTCTCGCCCACTCTCTCCCTGCCTCTCACCCACTCTCTCCCTGCCTCTCGCCCACTCTCCCCCTGCATCTCACCCACTCTCACCCTGCCTCTCGCCCGCTCTCTCCCTGCCTCTCTCCCTGCCTCTCGCCCGCTCTCTCCCTGCCTCTCGCCCACTCTCTCCCTGCCTCTCGCCCGCTCTCTCCCTGCCTCTCGCCCGCTCTCTCCCTGCCTCTCGCCCGCTCTCCCCCTGCATCTCGCCCGCTCTCTCCCTGCCTCTCGCCCGCTCTCTCCCTGCCTCTCGCCCACTCACTCCCTGCCTCTCGACCGGTGTCTCCCTGCCTCTTACCGACTCCCTCCCTGCCTCTCGCCCGCACTCTCCCTGCCTCTCGCTCGCTCTCTCCCTGCCTCTCACCCGCTCTCTCCCTGCCTCTCGCACTCTCTCTCCCTGCCTCTCGCCCGCTCTCTCCCTGCCTCTCACCCACTCTCTCCCTGCCTCTCACCCACTGTCTCCCTGCCTCTCGCCCAATCTCTCCCTGCCTCTCGCCCGCTCTCTCACTGCCTCTCGCCCGCTCTCTCCCTGCCCCTCGTCCGCTCTCTCCCTGCCTCTCGCCCGCTCTCTCCCTGCCTCTCGCCCGCTCTCTCCCTGCCTCTCGCCCGCTCTCTCCCTGCCTCTCGCCAGCTCTCTCCCTGCCTCTAACCACTCTCTCCCTGCCTCTCACGCGCTCTCTCCTTGCCTCTCGCCCACTCTCTCCCTGCCTCTCGCCCACCTCTCCCCCTGCCTCTCGCCCACTCTCCCCCTGCCTCTCACCCACTCTCCCTCTGCCTCTCACCCACTCGCACCCTGCCTCTCGCCCGCTCTCTCCCTGCCTCTCTCCCTGCCTCTCGCCCTTTATCTCCCTGCCTCTTGCCCGCTCTCTCCCTTCCTCTTGCCCGCTCTCAGCCTTCCTCTTGCCCGCTCACTCCCTGCCTCTCACCCGCTCTTTCCCTGCTTCTCACCCGCTCTCTCCCTGCCTCTCACCTGTTCTCTCCCTGCCTCTCGCCCGCTCTCTCCTTGCCATTCGCCCGCTCTCTCCCTGCCTCTCACCCGCTCTCTCCCTGCCTCTCACCCAATCTCTCCCTGCCTCTCGCCCGCTCTCTCACTGCCTCTCGCCCACTCTCTCCCTGCCCCTCGCCCGCTCTCTCCCTGCCTCTCGCCTGCTCTCTCCCTGCCTCTCGCCCGCTCTCTCCCTGCCTCTCGCCCGCTCTCTCCCTGCCTCTCGCCCACTCTCTCCCTGCCTCTAACCACTCTCTCCCTGCCTCTCACCCGCTCACTCCTTGCCTCTCGCCCACTCTCTCCCTGCCTCTCACCCACTCTCTCCCTGCCTCTCGCCTGCTCTCTCCCTGCCTCTACCCACTCTCTCCCTGCCTCTCAAACGCTCTCTCCTTGCCTCTCGACCGGTGTCTCCCTGCCTCTCACCCACTCCCTCCCTGCCTCTCGCCCGCACACTCCCTGCCTCTCGCCCGCTCTCTCCCTGCCTCTCACCCGCTCTCTCCCTGCCTCTCGCCAGCTCTCTCCCTGCCTCTCGCCCATTCACTCCATGCATCTCGCCCATTCTCTCCCTGCCTCTCGCCCACTCTCTCCCTGCCTCTCGTCCGCTCTCTCCCTGCCTCTCGCCCGCTCTCTCCCTGCCTCTCGCCCGCTCTCTCCCTGCCTCTTGCCCGCTCTCTCCCTGCCTCTTGCCCCGCTCTCACCCTGCCTCTTTCCCGCTCACTCCCTGCCTCTCACCCGCTCTTTCCCTGCTTCTCACCCGCTCTCTCCCTGCCTCTCACCTGTTCTCTCCCTGCCTCTCTCCCGCTCTCTCCTTGCCATTCGCCCGCTCTCTCCCTGCCTCTCGCCCGCTACTCCCTGCCTCTCGCCCGCTCTATCCCTGCCTCTCGCCCACTCACTCCCTACATCTCACCCATTCTCTCCCTGCCTCTCGCCCGCTCTCTCCCTGCCTCTCGCCCGCTCACTCGCTGCCTCTCACACGCTCTCTCCCTGCCTCTCACCCGCTCTCTCCCTGCCTCTCACCCACTCTCTCCCTGCCTCTCGCCCAATCTCTCCCTGCCTCTCACCCGCTCTCTCACTGCCTCTCGCCCGCTCTCTCCCTGCCCCTCGCCCGCTCTCTCCCTGCCTCTCGCCCGCTCTCTCCCTGCCTCTCGCCCGCTCTCTCCCTGCCTCTCGCCCGCTCTCTCCCTGCCTCTCGCCCTCTCTCTCCCTGCCTCTAACCACTCTCTCCCTGCCTCTCAGCCGCTCTCTCCTTGCCTCTCGCCCACTCTCTCCCTGCCTCTCACCCACTCTCTCCCTGCCTCTCGCCCACGCTCCCCCTGACTCTCGCCCACTCTCCCCCTGCCTCTCACCCACTCTCCTTCTGCCTCTCACCCACTCTCACCCTGCCTCTCGCCCGCTCTCTCCCTGCCTCTCTCCCTGCCTCTCTCCCTGCCTCTCGCCCGCTCTCTCGCTGCCGCTCGCCCACTCTCTCCCTGCCTCTCACCCGCTCTCTCCCTGCTTCTCACCCGCTCTCTCCCTGCCTCTCACCTGTTCTCTCACTGCCTCTCGCCCGCTCTCTCCATGCCACTCGCCCGCTCTCTCCCTGCCTCTCGCCACTCTCCCCCTGCCTCTCGCCCGCTCTCTCTCTGCGCCTCTCGTCCGACCTCTCACTCTGCCTCACGCCCAATCTCTCCCTGCCTCTCACCCACTCTCTCCCTGCCTCCTGCCCGCTCTCACCCTGCCTCTCGCCCACTCTCTCCCTGCCTCTCACCCGCTCTCTCCCTGCCTCTCGCCCGCGCTCTCCCTGCCTCTCGCCCACTCTCTCCCTGCCTCTCACCCGCTCTCACCCTGTCTCTCACCCACTCTCACCCTGCCGCTGGCCCGCTCTCTCCCTGCCGCTCGCCCGCTCTCTCCCTGCATCTCGCCCGCTCTTTCCCTGCCTCTCTCCCTGCCTCTCTCCCTGCCTCTCGCCCACTCTCTCCCTGCCTCTCACACACTCTCTCCCTGCCTCTCACACACTCTCTCCCTGCATCTCACACACTCTCTCCCTGCCTCTCGCCCGCTCTCTCCCTGCCTCTACCCGCTCTCTCCCTGCCTCTCAAACGCTCTCTCCTTGCCTCTCAACTGCGCTCTCCCTGCCTCTCGCCCACTCTATCCCTGCCTCTCACCCACTCTCTCCCTGCCTCTCGCCCACTCTCCCCCTGCCTCTCACCCACTCTCCCCCTGCCTCTCACCCACTCTCACCCTGCCTCTCACCCACTCTCCCCCTGCCTCTCACCCACTCTCACCCTGCCTCTCGCCAGCTCTCTCCCTGCCTCTCTCGCTGCCTCTCGCCCGCTCTCTCCCTGCCTCTCGCCCCCTCTCTCCCTGCCTCTCGCCAGCTCTCTGCCTGCCTCTCGCCCATTCTCTCCCTGCAGCTCGCCCACTCTCTCCCTGCCACTCGCCCGCTCTCACCCTGCCTCTCGCCCGCTCTCTCCCTGCCTCTCCCCACTCTCTCCCTGCCTCTCAAACGCTCTCTCCTTGCCTCTCAACTGCTCTCTCCCTGCCTCTCGCCCACTCTCTCCCTGCCTCTCACCCACTCTCTCCCTGCCTCTCGCCCACTCTCCCCCTGCATCTCACCCACTCTCACCCTGCCTCTCGCCCGCTCTCTCCCTGCCTCTCTCCCTGCCTCTCGCCCGCTCTCTCCCTGCCTCTCGCCCACTCTCTCCCTGCCTCTCGCCCGCTCTCTCCCTGCCTCTCGCCCGCTCTCTCCCTGCCTCTCGCCCGCTCTCTCCCTGCATCTCGCCCGCTCTCTCCCTGCCTCTCGCCCGCTCTCTCCCTGCCTCTCGCCCACTCACTCCCTGCCTCTCGACCGGTGTCTCCCTGCCTCTTACCGACTCCCTCCCTGCCTCTCGCCCGCACTCTCCCTGCCTCTCGCTCGCTCTCTCCCTGCCTCTCACCCGCTCTCTCCCTGCCTCTCGCCAGCTCTCTCCCTGCCTCTCGCCCATTCACTCCCTGCATCTCGCCCACTCTCTCCCTCCCTCTCGCCCTTTATGTCCCTGCCTCTTGCCCGCTCTCTCCCTTCCTCTTGCCCGCTCTCACCCTTCCTCTTGCCCGCTCACTCCCTGCCTCTCACCCGCTCTTTCCCTGCTTCTCACCCGCTCTCTCCCTGCCTCTCACCTGTTCTCTCCCTGCCTCTCGCCCGCTCTCTCCTTGCCATTCGCCCGCTCTCACCCTGCCTCTCGCCCGCTACTCCCTGCCTCTCGCCCGCTCTCTCCCTGCCTCTCGCCCGCTCTCTCCCTGCCTCTCTCCCTGCCTCTCGCCCACTCTCTCCCTGCATCTCGCCCATTCTCTCCCTGCCTCTCGCCCGCTCTCTCCCTGCCTCTCGCACTCTCTCTCCCTGCCTCTCACACGCTCTCTCCCTGCCTCTCACCCGCTCTCTCCCTGCCTCTCACCCACTATCTCCTGCCTCTCGCCCAATCTCTCCCTGCCTCTCGCCCGCTCTCTCACTGCCTCTCGCCCGCTCTCTCCCTGCCCCTCGTCCGCTCTCTCCCTGCCTCTCGCCCGCTCTCTCCCTGCCTCTCGCCCGCTCTCTCCCTGCCTCTCGCCAGCTCTCTCCCTGCCTCTAACCACTCTCTCCCTGCCTCTCACCCCGCTCTCTCCCTGCCTCTCGCCAGCTCTCTCCCTGCCTCTCGCCCATTCACTCCCTGCATCTCGCCCACTCTCTCCCTGCCTCTCGCCCTTTATCTCCCTGCCTCTTGCCCGCTCTCACCCTTCCTCTTGCCCGCTCTTTCCCTGCCTCTTGCCTGCTCACTCCCTGCCTCTCACCCGCTCTTTCCCTGCTTCTCACCCGCTCTCTCCCTGCCTCTCACCTGTTCTCTCCCTGCCTCTCGCCCGCGCTCTCCTTGCCATTCGCCCGCTCTCACCCTGCCTCTCGCCCGCTACTCCCTGCCTCTCGCCCGCTCTCTCCCTGCCTCTCGCCCGCTCTCTCCCTGCCTCTCTCCCTGCCTCTCGCCCACTCTCTCCCTGCATCTCGCCCATTCTCGACCTTCCTCTCGCCCGCTCTCTCCCTGTCTCTCGCACTCTCTCTCCCTGCCTCTCACACGCTCTCTCCCTGCCTCTCACCCGCTCTCTCCCTGCCTCTCACCCACTATCTCCCTGCCTCTCGCCCAATCTCTCCCTGCCTCTCGCCCGCTCTCTCACTGCCTCTCGCCCGCTCTCTCCCTGCCCCTCGTCCGCTCTCTCCCTGCCTCTCGCCCGCTCTCTCCCTGCCTCTAACCACTCTCTCCCTGCCTCTCAGCCCCTCTCTCCCTGCCTCTCGCCCGCTCTCTCCCTGCCTCTCGACTGGTGTCTCCCTGTCTCTCACCCACTCTCTCCCTGCCTCTCGCCCGCACTCTCCCTGCCTCTCGCCTGCTCTCTCCTGCCTCTCACCCGCTCTCTCCCTACTTCTCGCCCCCTCTCTCCCTGCCTCTCGCCAGCTCTCTCCCTGCATCTCGCCCACTCTCTCCCTGCCTCTCGCCCTCTCTCTCCCTGCCTCTCGCCCGCTCTCTCCCTGCCTCTTGCCCGCTCTCTCCCTGCCTCTCGCCCGCTCTCTCCCTGCCTCTCACCCCGCTCTCTCCCTGCTTCTCACCCGCTCTCTCCCTGCCTCTCACCTGTTCTCTCCCTGATTCTTGCCCGCTCTCTCCTTGCCCCTCGCCCACTCTCTCCCTGCCTCTCGCCCGCTCTCTCCCTGCCTCTCGCCCGCTCTCTCCCTGCCTCTCGCCTGCTCTCTCCCTGCCTCTCACCCGATCTCTCCCTGCCTCTCACCTGTTCTCTCCCTGCCTTGCGCCCGCTCTCTCCTTGCCATTCGCCCGCTCTCTCCCTGCCTCTCGCCCGCTACTCCCTGCCTCTCGCCCGCTCTATCCCTGCCTCTCGCCCGCTCTCTCCCTGCCTCTCTCCCTGCCTCCATTCCTGCCTCTCGCCACTCTCTCCCTACATCTCACCCATTCTCTCCCTGCCTCTCGCCCGCTCTCTCCCTGCCCCTCGCACACTCACTCCCTGCCTCTCACCCGCTCTCTCCCTGCCTCTCGCCCACTCTCTCCCTGCCTCTCGCCCGCTCTCCCCCCTGCCTCTCACCCACTCTCACCCTGCCTCTCACCCACTCTCACCCTGCCGCTGTCCCGCTCTCTCCCTGCCGCTCGCCCGCTCTCTCCCTGCCTCTCGCCCGCGCTCTCCCTGCCTCTCGCCCGCTCTCTCCCTACCTCTCTCCCTGCCTCTCGCCCACTCTCTCCCTGCCTCTCACACACTCTCTCCCTGCCTCTCACACACTCTCTCCCTGCCTCTCACCCGCTCTCTCCCTGCCTCTCACACACTCTCTCCCTGACTCTCACCCGCTCTCTCCCTGCCTCTCGCCCGCTCTCTCCCTGCCTCTCGCCCGCTCTCTCCCTGCCTCTACCCGCTCTCTCCCTGCCTCTCAAACGCTCTCACCCTGCCTCTCTCCCTGCCTCTCGCCCGCTCTCTCCCTGCCTCTCGCCCACTCTCTCCCTGCCTCTCGCCCAGGCTCTCCCTGCCTCTCGCCCACTCTCTACCTGCCTCTCGCCCGCTCTCTCCCTGCCTCTCGCCCGCTCTCTCCCTGCATCTCGCCCGCTCTCTCCCTGCCTCTCGCCCGCTCTCTCCCTGCCTCTCGCCCACTCTCTCCCTGCCTCTCGACCGGTGTCTCCCTGCCTCTTACCCACTCCCTCCCTGCCTCTCGCCCGCACTCTCCCTGCCTCTCGCTCGCTCTCTCCCTGCCTCTCACCCGCTCTCTCCCTGCCTCTCGCCAGCTCTCTCCCTGCCTCTAACCACTCTCTCCCTGCCTCTCAGCCGCTCTCTCCTTGCCTCTCGCCCACTCTCTCCCTGCCTCTCACCCACTCTCTCCCTGCCTCTCGCCTCTCTCCCCCTGACTCTCGCCCACTCTCCCCCTGCCTCTCACCCACTCTCCCTCTGCCTCTCACCCACTCTCACCCTGCCTTTCGCCCGCTCTCTCCCTGCCTCTCTCCCTGCCTCTCGCCCGCTCTCTCGCTGCCGCTCGCCCACTCTCTCCCTGCCTCTCACCCGCTCTCTCCCTGCTTCTCACCCGCTCTCTCCCTGCCTCTCACCTGTTCTCTCCCTGCCTCTCGCCCGCTCTCTCCATGCCACTCGCCCGCTCTCTCCCTGCCTCTCGCCCACTCTCCCCCTGCCTCTCGCCCGCTCTCTCTCTGCCTCTCGTCCGACATCTCACTCTGCCTCACGCCCACTCTCTCCCTGCCTCTCACCCACTCTCTCCCTGCCTCTTGCCCGCTCTCTCCCTGGCTCTCGCCCACTCTCTCCCTGCCTCTCAGCCGCTCTCTCCCTGCCTCTCGCCCACTCTCTCCCTGCCTCTCGCCCGCTCTCTCCCTGCCTCTCACCCACTCTCACCCTGCCTCTCACCCAATCTCACCCTGCCGCTGGCCCGCTCTCTCCCTGCCGCTCGCCCGCTCTCTCCCTGCCTCTCGCCCGCCCTCTCCCTGCCTCTCGCCCACTCTCTCCCTGCCTCTCGCCCACTCTCTCCCTGCCTCTCACACACTCTCTCCCTGCCTCTCACACACTCTCTCCCTGCCTCTCAACCGCTCTCTCCCTGCCTCTCGCCCGCTCTCTCCCTGCCTCTCGCCCGCTCTCTCCCTGCCTCTAACTGCTCTCTCCCTGCCTCTCAAACGCTCTCTCCTTGCCTCTCAACTGCGGTCTTCCTGCCTCTCGCCCACTCTATCCCTGCCTCTCACCCACTCTCTCCCTGCCTCTCGCCCACTCTCCCCCTGCATCTCGCCCACTCTCCCCCTGCCTCTCACCCACTCTCCCCCTGCCTCTCACCCACTCTCACCCTGCCTCTCGCCAGCTCTCTCCCTGCCTCTCTCCCTGCCTCTCGCCCGCTCTCTCCCTGCCTCTCGCCCACTCTCTCTCTGCCTCTCGCCCACTCTCTCCCTGCCTCTCGCCCGCTCTCTCCCTGCCTCTCGCCCGCTCTCTCCCTGCCTCTCGCCTGCTCTCTCCCTGCCTCTCGCCCGCTCTCTCCCTGCCTCTCGCCCACTCTCTCCCTGCCTCTCTACCGGTGTCTCCCTGCCTCTCACCCACACCCTCCCTGCCTTTCGCCCGTACTTTCCCTGCCTCTCGCCCGCTCTCTCCCTGCCTCTCGCCCGCTCTCTCCCTGCTTCTCGCCCCCTCTCTCCCTGCCTCTCGCCAGCTCTCTGCCTGCCTCTCGCCCATTCTCTCCCTGCATCTCGCCCACTCTCTCCCTGCCACTCGCCCGCTCTCACCCTGCCTCTCGCCCGCTCTCTCCCTGCCTCTACCCACTCTCTCCCTGCCTCTCAAACGCTCTCTCCTTGCCTCTCAACTGCTCTCTCCCTGCCTCTCGCCCACTCTCTCCCTGCCTCTCACCCACTCTCTCCCTGCCTCTCACCCACTCCCTCCCTGCCTCTCGCCCGCACTCTCCCTGCCTCTCGCTCGCTCTCTCCCTGTCTCTCACCCGATCTCTCCCTGCCTTTCGCCAGCTCTCTCCCTGCCTCTCGCCCATTCACTCCCTGCATCTCGCCCACTCTCTCCCTGCCTCTCGCCCTTTCTCTCCCTGCCTCTTGCCCGCTCTCTCCCTGCCTCTTGCCCGCTCTCACCCTGCCTTTTGCCCACTCACTCCCTGCCTCTCACCCGCTCTTTCCCTGCTTCTCACCCGCTCTCTCCCTGCCTCTCACCTGTTCTCTCCCTGCCTCTCGCCCGCTCTCTCGCTGCCGCTCGCCCACTCTCTCCCTGCCTCTCACCCGCTCTCTCCCTGCTTCTCACCCGCTCTCTCCCTGCCTCTCACCTGTTCTCTCCCTGCCTCTCGCCCGCTCTCTCCATGCCACTCGCCCGCTCTCTCCCTGCCTCTCGCCCACTCTCCCCCTGCCTCTCGCCCGCTCTCTCTCTGCCTCTCGTCCGACATCTCACTCTGCCTCACGCCCACTCTCTCCCTGCCTCTCACCCACTCTCTCCCTGCCTCTTGCCCGCTCTCTCCCTGGCTCTCGCCCACTCTCTCCCTGCCTCTCAGCCGCTCTCTCCCTGCCTCTCGCCCACTCTCTCCCTGCCTCTCGCCCGCTCTCCCCCTGCCTCTCACCCACTCTCACCCTGCCTCTCACCCAATCTCACCCTGCCGCTGGCCCGCTCTCTCCCTGCCGCTCGCCCGCTCTCTCCCTGCCTCTCGCCCGCCCTCTCCCTGCCTCTCGCCCACTCTCTCCCTGCCTCTCGCCCACTCTCTCCCTGCCTCTCACACACTCTCTCCCTGCCTCTCACACACTCTCTCCCTGCCTCTCAACCGCTCTCTCCCTGCCTCTCGCCCGCTCTCTCCCTGCCTCTCGCCCGCTCTCTCCCTGCCTCTAACTGCTCTCTCCCTGCCTCTCAAACGCTCTCTCCTTGCCTCTCAACTGCGGTCTTCCTGCCTCTCGCCCACTCTATCCCTGCCTCTCACCCACTCTCTCCCTGCCTCTCGCCCACTCTCCCCCTGCATCTCGCCCACTCTCCCCCTGCCTCTCACCCACTCTCCCCCTGCCTCTCACCCACTCTCACCCTGCCTCTCGCCAGCTCTCTCCCTGCCTCTCTCCCTGCCTCTCGCCCGCTCTCTCCCTGCCTCTCGCCCACTCTCTCTCTGCCTCTCGCCCACTCTCTCCCTGCCTCTCGCCCGCTCTCTCCCTGCCTCTCGCCCGCTCTCTCCCTGCCTCTCGCCTGCTCTCTCCCTGCCTCTCGCCCGCTCTCTCCCTGCCTCTCGCCCACTCTCTCCCTGCCTCTCTACCGGTGTCTCCCTGCCTCTCACCCACACCCTCCCTGCCTTTCGCCCGTACTTTCCCTGCCTCTCGCCCGCTCTCTCCCTGCCTCTCGCCCGCTCTCTCCCTGCTTCTCGCCCCCTCTCTCCCTGCCTCTCGCCAGCTCTCTGCCTGCCTCTCGCCCATTCTCTCCCTGCATCTCGCCCACTCTCTCCCTGCCACTCGCCCGCTCTCACCCTGCCTCTCGCCCGCTCTCTCCCTGCCTCTACCCACTCTCTCCCTGCCTCTCAAACGCTCTCTCCTTGCCTCTCAACTGCTCTCTCCCTGCCTCTCGCCCACTCTCTCCCTGCCTCTCACCCACTCTCTCCCTGCCTCTCACCCACTCCCTCCCTGCCTCTCGCCCGCACTCTCCCTGCCTCTCGCTCGCTCTCTCCCTATCTCTCACCCGATCTCTCCCTGCCTTTCGCCAGCTCTCTCCCTGCCTCTCGCCCATTCACTCCCTGCATCTCGCCCACTCTCTCCCTGCCTCTCGCCCTTTCTCTCCCTGCCTCTTGCCCGCTCTCTCCCTGCCTCTTGCCCGCTCTCACCCTGCCTTTTGCCCACTCACTCCCTGCCTCTCACCCGCTCTTTCCCTGCTTCTCACCCGCTCTCTCCCTGCCTCTCACCTGTTCTCTCCCTGCCTCTCGCCCGCTCTCTCCTTGCCATTCGCCCGCTCTCTCCCTGCCTCTCGCCCGCTACTCCCTGCCTCTCGCCCGCTCTCTCCCTGCCTCTCGCCCGCTCTCTCCCTGCCTCTCGCACACTCTCTCCCTGCCTCTCGCCTGCTCTCTCCCTGCCTCTCACCCGCTCTCTCCCTGCCTCTCACCTGTTCTCTCCCTGCCTCTCGCCCGCTCTCTCCTTGCCATTCGCCCGCTCTCTCCCTGCCTCTCGCCCGCTACTCCCTGCCTCTCGCCCGCTCTATCCCTGCCTCTCGCCCGCTCTCTCCCTGCCTCTCTCCCTGCCTCCATTCCAGCCTCTCGCCCACTCTCTCCCTACATCTCACCCATTCTCTCCCTGCCTCTCGCCCGCTCTCTCCCTGCCTCTCGCGCACTCAGTCCCTGCCTCTCACCCGCTCTCTCCCTGCCTCTCGCCCACTCTCTCCCTGCCTCTCGCCCGCTCTCCCCCTGCCTCTCACCCGCTCTCACCCTGCCTCTCACCCACTCTCACCCTGCCGCTGGTCCGCTCTCTCCCTGCCGCTCGCCCGCTCTCTCCCTGCCTCTCGCCCGCTCTCTCCCTGCCTCTCTCCCTGCCTCTCTCCCTGCCTCTCGCCCACTCTCTCCCTGCCTCTCACACACTCTCTCCCTGCCTCTCACACACTCTCTCCCTGCCTCTCACCCGCTCTCTCCCTGCCTCTCACACACTCTCTCCCTGCCTCTCACCCGCTCTCTCCCTGCCTCTCGCCCGCTCTCTCCCTGCCTCTCGCGCCGCTCTCTCCCTGCCTCTCGCCCGCTCTCTCCCTGCCTCTAACTGCTCTCTCCCTGCCTCTCAAACGCTCTCTCCTTGCCTCTCAACTGCGGTCTCCCTGCCTCTCGCCCACTCTATCCCTGCCTCTCACCCACTCTCTCCCTGCCTCTCGCCCACTCTCCCCCTGCATCTCGCCCACTCTCCCCCTGCCTCTCACCCACTCTCCCCCTGCCTCTCACCCACTCTCACCCTGCCTCTCGCCAGCTCTCTCCCTGCCTCTCTCGCTGCCTCTCGCCCGCTCTCTCCCTGATTCTCGCCCACTCTCTCTCTGCCTCTCACCCACTCTCTCCCTGCCTCTCGCCCGCTCTCTCCCTGCCTCTCGCCCGCTCTCTCCCTGCCTCTCGCCTGCTCTCTCCCTGCCTCTCGCCCGCTCTCTCCCTGCCTCTCGCCCACTCTCTCCCTGCCTCTCGACCGGTGTCTCCCTGCCTCTCACCCACACCCTCCCTGCCTTTCGCCCGCACTTTCCCTGCCTCTCGCCCGCTCTCTCCCTGCCTCTCGCCCGCTCTCTCCCTGCCTCTCTCCCTGCCTCTCGCCCGCTCTCTCCCTGCATCTCGCCCATTCTCTCCCTGCCTCTCGCCCGCTCTCTCCCTGCCTCTCGCACTCTCTCTCCCTGCCTCTCACACGCTCTCTCCCTGCCTCTCACCCGCTCTCTCCCTGCCTCTCACCCACTATCTCCCTGCCTCTCGCCCAATCTCTCCCTGCCTCTCGCCCGCTCTCTCACTGCCTCTCGCCCGCTCTCTCCCTGCCCCTCGTCCGCTCTCTCCCTGCCTCTCGCCCGCTCTCTCCCTGCCTCTCGCCCGCTCTCTCCCTGCCTCTCACCCGCTCTCTCCCTGCCTCTTGCCAGCTCTCTCCCTGCCTCTAACCACTCTCTCCCTGTCTCTCACGCACTCTCTCCTTGCCTCTCGCCCACTCTCTCCCTGCCTCTCGCCCACTCTCCCCTGCCTCTCGCCCTCTCTCCCCCTGCCTCTCACCCACTCTCCCTCTGCCTCTCACCCACTCGCACCCTGCCTCTCGCCCGCTCTCTCCCTGCCTCTCTCCCTGCCTCTCGCCCGCTCTCTCGCTGCCTCTCGCCCGCTCTCTCCCTGCCTCTCACCCGCTCTCTCCCTGCTTCTCACCCGCTCTCTCCCTGCCTCTCACCTGTTCTCTCCCTGCCTCTCGCCCACTCTCCCCCTGCCTCTCGCCCGCTCTCTCTCTGCCTCTCGTCCGATCTCTCACTCTGCCTCACGCCCACTCTCTCCCTGCCTCTCACCCACTCTCTCCCTGCCTCTCACCACTCTCTCCCTGCCTCTCGCCCGCTCTCTCCCTGCCTCTCACCCACTCTCTCCCTGCTTCTCGACCCCTCTCTCCCTGCCTCTCACCAACTCTCTCCTTGCCTCTCACCCGCTCTCTCCCTGCCTCTCGCCTGCTCTCTCCCTGCCTCTCACCCGCACTTTCCTGTATCTCGCCCGCTCTCTCCCTGCCTCTCACCCACTCTCACCCTGCCGCTCGCCCGCTCTCTCCCTGCCGCTCGCCCATTCTCACCCTGCCGCTCGCCCGCTCTCTCCCTACCTCTCGCCCGCTCACTCCCTGCCTCTCTCCCTGCCTCTCTCCCTGCCTCTCGCCCACTCTCTCCCTGCCTCTCGCCCATTCTCTCCCTGCCTCTCGCCTGCTCTCTCCCTGCCTCTCGCACACTCATTCCTGCCTCTCACACGGTCACTCCCTGCCTCTCACCTGCTCTCCCCCTGCATCTCGCCCACTCTCTCCCAGCCTCTCACCCGCTCTCTCCCTGCCTCTCGCCCGCTCTCTCCCTGCCTCTCGCCCGCTCTCTCCCTGCCTCTCGCCCGTTCTCTCCCTGCCTCTCGCCCACTCCCTCCCTGCCTCTACACTCTCTCTCCCTGCCTCTCACCCACTCTCTCCCTGCCTCTCACCAACTCTCTCCTTGCCTCTCGCCCGCTCTCTCCTTGCCTTTCGCCCGCTCTCTCCCTGCCTCTACCCACTCTCTCCCTGCCTCTCACACAGTCTCTCCCTGCCTCTCCCCCGCTCTCTCCCTGTCTCTCGCCCGCTCTCTCCCTGCCTCTCGCCCGCTCTTTTCCAGCCTCTCGCCCGCTCTTTCCCAGCCTCTCGCCCACACTCTCCCTGCCTCTCGCCCGCTCTCTCCCTGCCTCTCACCCACTCTCTCCCTGCCTCTCACCAACTCTCTCCTTGCCTCTCGCCCGCTCTCTCCTTGCCTTTCGCCCGCTCTCTCCCTGCCTCTACCCACTCTCTCCCTGCCTCTCACCCAGTCTCTCCCTGCCTCTCCCCCGCTCTCTCCCTGTTTCTCGCCCGCTCTCTCCCTGCCTCTCGCCCGCTCTTTTCCAGCCTCTCGCCCGCTCTTTCCAGCCTCTCGCCCGCACTCTCCCTGCCTCTCGCCCGCTCTCTCCCTGCCTCTCGCCCGCTCTTTTCCAGCCTCTCGCCCGCTCTTTCCCAGCCTCTCGCCCGCACTCTCCCTGCCTCTCGCCCACTCTCCCCCTGACACTCACCCGCTCTCACCCTGCCTCTCACCCACTCTCACCCTGCCTCTCACCCACTCTCACCCTGCCGCTCGCCCGCTCTCTCCCTGCCGCTCGCCCGCTCTCTCCCTGCCTCTACCCACTCTCTCCCTGCCTCTCACCCGCTGTCTCCCTGCCTCTCGCCCACTCTCTCCCTGCCTCTCGCCCGCTCTCTCCCTGCATCTTGCACACTCACTCCCTGCCTCTACCCACTCTCTCCCTGCCTCTCACCCACTCTCTCCCTGCCTCTCACCCGCTCTCTCCCTGCCTCTCGCCCTCTCTCTCCCTGCCTCTCACCCGCTCTCTCCATGCTTCTCGCCCGCTCTCTCTCTGCCTCTCGCCCCGCTCTCTCGCTGCCTCTCGCCCACTCTCTCCCTGCCTCTCGACCGCTCTCCCCCTGCCTCTCACCCAATCTCACCCTGCCTCTCACCCACTCTCACCCTGCCGCTCGCCCGCTCTCTCCCTGCCGCTCGCACCGCTCTCTCCCTGCCTCTCGCCCGCTATCTCCCTGCCTCTTTCCCTGCCTCTCTCCCTGCCTCTCACCCACACTCTCCCTGCCTCTCACACACTCTCTCCCTGCTCTCTCCCTGCCTCTCTCCCTGCCTCTCTCCCTGCCTCTCTCCCTGCCTCTCTCCCTGCCTCTCTCCCTGCCTCTCACCAGCTCTCTCCCTGCCTCTCGCACACTCACTCCTTGCCTCTCACACACTCTCTCCCTGCCTCTCACCCGCTCTCACCCTGCATCTCACCCACTCTCTCCCTGACTCTCGCCCGCTCTTTCCCAGCCTCTCGCCCACTCTCTCCCTGCCTCTCGCCTGCTCTCCCCCTGCCTCTCACCCACTCTCACCCTGCCTCTCACCCACTCTCACCCTGCTGCTCGCCCGCTCTCTCCCTGCCGCTCGCCTGCTCTCTCCCTGCCTCTCTCCCAGCTTCTCGCCCACTCTCTCCCTGCCTCTCAACCCAGCCTCTCGCCCACTCTCTCCCTGCCTCTCACACGCTCTCTCCCTGCCTCTCACCCGCTCTCTCTCTGCCTCTCGCCCGCTCTCCCCCTGCCGCTCGCCCACTCTCTCCCTGCCTCTCACCCGCTCTCTCCCTGCTTCTCACCCGCTCTCTCCCTGCCTCTCACCTGTTCTCTCCCTGCCTCTCGCCCGCTCTCTCCATGCCACTCGCCCGCTCTCTCCCTGCCTCTCGCCCACACTCTCCCCCTGCCTCTCGCCCGCTCTCTCTCTGCCTCTCGTCCGACATCTCACTCTGCCTCACGCCCACTCTCTCCCTGCCTCTCACCCACTCTCTCCCTGCCTCTTGCCCGCTCTCTCCCTGGCTCTCGCCCACTCTCTCCCTGCCTCTCAGCCGCTCTCTCCCTGCCTCTCGCCCACTCTCTCCCTGCCTCTCGCCCGCTCTCCCCCCTGCCTCTCACCCACTCTCACCCTGCCTCTCACCCAATCTCACCCTGCCGCTGGCCCGCTCTCTCCCTGCCGCTCGCCCGCTCTCTCCCTGCCTCTCGCCCGCCCTCTCCCTGCCTCTCGCCCACTCTCTCCCTGCCTCTCGCCCACTCTCTCCTGCCTCTCACACACTCTCTCCCTGCCTCTCACACACTCTCTCCCTGCCTCTCAACCCGCTCTCTCCCTGCCTCTCGCCCGCTCTCTCCCCTGCCTCTCGCCCGCTCTCTCCCTGCCTCTAACTGCTCTCTCCCTGCCTCTCAAACGCTCTCTCCTTGCCTCTCAACTGCGGTCTTCCTGCCTCTCGCCCACTCTATCCCTGCCTCTCACCCACTCTCTCCCTGCCTCTCGCCCACTCTCCCCCTGCATCTCGCCCACTCTCCCCCTGCCTCTCACCCACTCTCCCCCTGCCTCTCACCCACTCTCACCCTGCCTCTCGCCAGCTCTCTCCCTGCCTCTCTCCCTGCCTCTCGCCCGCTCTCTCCCTGCCTCTCGCCCACTCTCTCTCTGCCTCTCGCCCACTCTCTCCCTGCCTCTCGCCCGCTCTCTCCCTGCCTCTCGCCCGCTCTCTCCCCTGCCTCTCGCCTGCTCTCTCCCTGCCTCTCGCCCGCTCTCTCCCTGCCTCTCGCCCACTCTCTCCCTGCCTCTCTACCGGTGTCTCCCTGCCTCTCACCCACACCCTCCCTGCCTTTCGCCCGTACTTTCCCTGCCTCTCGCCCGCTCTCATCCCTGCCTCTCGCCCGCTCTCTCCCTGCTTCTCGCCCCCTCTCTCCCTGCCTCTCGCCAGCTCTCTGCCTGCCTCTCGCCCATTCTCTCCCTGCATCTCGCCCACTCTCTCCCTGCCACTCGCCCGCTCTCACCCTGCCTCTCGCCCGCTCTCTCCCTGCCTCTACCCACTCTCTCCCTGCCTCTCAAACGCTCTCTCCTTGCCTCTCAACTGCTCTCTCCCTGCCTCTCGCCCACTCTCTCCCTGCCTCTCACCCACTCTCTCCCTGCCTCTCACCCACTCCCTCCCTGCCTCTCGCCCCGCACTCTCCCTGCCTCTCGCTCGCTCTCTCCCTATCTCTCACCCGATCTCTCCCTGCCTTTCGCCAGCTCTCTCCCTGCCTCTCGCCCATTCACTCCCTGCATCTCGCCCACTCTCTCCCTGCCTCTCGCCCTTTCTCTCCCTGCCTCTTGCCCGCTCTCTCCCTGCCTCTTGCCCGCTCTCACCCTGCCTTTTGCCCACTCACTCCCTGCCTCTCACCCGCTCTTTCCCTGCTTCTCACCCGCTCTCTCCCTGCCTCTCACCTGTTCTCTCCCTGCCTCTCGCCCGCTCTCTCCTTGCCATTCGCCCGCTCTCTCCCTGCCTCTCGCCCGCTACTCCCTGCCTCTCGCCCGCTCTCTCCCTGCCTCTCGCCCGCTCTCTCCCTGCCTCTCGCACACTCTCTCCCTGCCTCTCGCCTGCTCTCTCCCTGCCTCTCACCCGCTCCTCTCCCTGCCTCTCACCTGTTCTCTCCCTGCCTCTCGCCCGCTCTCTCCTTGCCATTCGCCCGCTCTCTCCCTGCCTCTCGCCCGCTACTCCCTGCCTCTCGCCCGCTCTATCCCTGCCTCTCGCCCGCTCTCTCCCTGCCTCTCTCCCTGCCTCCATTCCAGCCTCTCGCCCACTCTCTCCCTACATCTCACCCATTCTCTCCCTGCCTCTCGCCCGCTCTCTCCCTGCCTCTCGCACACTCAGTCCCTGCCTCTCACCCGCTCTCTCCCTGCCTCTCGCCCACTCTCTCCCTGCCTCTCGCCCGCTCTCCCCCTGCCTCTCACCCGCTCTCACCCTGCCTCTCACCCACTCTCACCCTGCCGCTGGTCCGCTCTCTCCCTGCCGCTCGCCCCGCTCTCTCCCTGCCTCTCGCCCCGCTCTCTCCCTGCCTCTCTCCCTGCCTCTCTCCCTGCCTCTCGCCCACTCTCTCCCTGCCTCTCACACACTCTCTCCCTGCCTCTCACACACTCTCTCCCTGCCTCTCACCCGCTCTCTCCCTGCCTCTCACACACTCTCTCCCTGCCTCTCACCCGCTCTCTCCCTGCCTCTCGCCCGCTCTCTCCCTGCCTCTCGCCCGCTCTCTCCCTGCCTCTCGCCCGCTCTCCTCCCTGCCTCTAACTGCTCTCTCCCTGCCTCTCAAACGCTCTCTCCTTGCCTCTCAACTGCGGTCTCCCTGCCTCTCGCCCACTCTATCCCTGCCTCTCACCCACTCTCTCCCTGCCTCTCGCCCACTCTCCCCCTGCATCTCGCCCACTCTCCCCCTGCCTCTCACCCACTCTCCCCCTGCCTCTCACCCACTCTCACCCTGCCTCTCGCCATTTCTCTCCCTGCCTCTCTCGCTGCCTCTCGCCCCGCTCTCTCCCCTGATTCTCGCCCACTCTCTCTCTGCCTCTCACCCACTCTCTCCCTGCCTCTCGCCCGCTCTCTCCCTGCCTCTCGCCCGCTCTCTCCCTGCCTCTCGCCTGCTCTCTCCCTGCCTCTCGCCCGCTCTCTCCCTGCCTCTCGCCCACTCTCTCCCTGCCTCTCGACCGGTGTCTCCCTGCCTCTCACCCACACCCTCCCTGCCTTTCGCCCGCACTTTCCCTGCCTCTCGCCCGCTCTCTCCCTGCCTCTCGCCCGCTCTCTCCCTGCCTCTCTCCCTGCCTCTCGCCCGCTCTCTCCCTGCATCTCGCCCATTCTCTCCCTGCCTCTCGCCCGCTCTCTCCCTGCCTCTCGCACTCTCTCTCCCTGCCTCTCACACGCTCTCTCCCTGCCTCTCACCCGCTCTCTCCCTGCCTCTCACCCACTATCTCCCTGCCTCTCGCCCAATCTCTCCCTGCCTCTCGCCCGCTCTCTCACTGCCTCTCGCCCGCTCTCTCCCTGCCCCTCGTCCGCTCTCTCCCTGCCTCTCGCCCGCTCTCTCCCTGCCTCTCGCCCGCTCTCTCCCTGCCTCTCACCCGCTCTCTCCCTGCCTCTTGCCAGCTCTCTCCCTGCCTCTAACCACTCTCTCCCTGTCTCTCACGCACTCTCTCCTTGCCTCTCGCCCACTCTCTCCCTGCCTCTCGCCCACTCTCCCCCTGCCTCTCGCCCTCTCTCCCCCTGCCTCTCACCCACTCTCCCTCTGCCTCTCACCCACTCGCACCCTGCCTCTCGCCCGCTCTCTCCCTGCCTCTCTCCCTGCCTCTCGCCCGCTCTCTCGCTGCCTCTCGCCCGCTCTCTCCCTGCCTCTCACACCCGCTCTCTCCCTGCTTCTCACCCGCTCTCTCCCTGCCTCTCACCTGTTCTCTCCCTGCCTCTCGCCCACTCTCCCCCCTGCCTCTCGCCCGCTCTCTCTCTGCCTCTCGTCCGATCTCTCACTCTGCCTCACGCCCACTCTCTCCCTGCCTCTCACCCACTCTCTCCCTGCCTCTCACCCACTCTCTCCCTGCCTCTCGCCCGCTCTCTCCCTGCCTCTCACCCACTCTCTCCCTGCTTCTCGACCCCTCTCTCCCTGCCTCTCACCAACTCTCTCCTTGCCTCTCACCCGCTCTCTCCCTGCCTCTCGCCTGCTCTCTCCCTGCCTCTCACCCGCACTTTCCCTGTATCTCGCCCGCTCTCCTCCCTGCCTCTCACCCACTCTCACCCTGCCGCTCGCCCGCTCTCTCCCTGCCGCTCGCCCATTCTCACCCTGCCGCTCGCACCGCTCTCTCCCTACCTCTCGCCCGCTCACTCCCTGCCTCTCTCCCTGCCTCTCTCCCTGCCTCTCGCCCACTCTCTCCCTGCCTCTCGCCCATTCTCTCCCTGCCTCTCGCCTGCTCTCTCCCTGCCTCTCGCACACTCATTCCTGCCTCTCACACGGTCACTCCCTGCCTCTCACCTGCTCTCCCCCTGCATCTCGCCCACTCTCTCCCAGCCTCTCACCCGCTCTCTCCCTGCCTCTCGCCCGCTCTCTCCCTGCCTCTCGCCCGCTCTCTCCCTGCCTCTCGCCCGTTCTCTCCCTGCCTCTCGCCCACTCCCTCCCTGCCTCTACACTCTCTCTCCCTGCCTCTCACCCACTCTCTCCCTGCCTCTCACCAACTCTCTCCTTGCCTCTCGCCCGCTCTCTCCTTGCCTTTCGCCCGCTCTCTCCCTGCCTCTACCCACTCTCTCCCTGCCTCTCACACAGTCTCTCCCTGCCTCTCCCCCGCTCTCTCCCTGTCTCTCGCCCGCTCTCTCCCTGCCTCTCGCCCGCTCTTTTCCAGCCTCTCGCCCGCTCTTTCCCAGCCTCTCGCCCACACTCTCCCTGCCTCTCGCCCGCTCTCTCCCTGCCTCTCACCCACTCTCTCCCTGCCTCTCACCAACTCTCTCCTTGCCTCTCGCCCGCTCTCCTCTCCCTTGCCTTTCGCCCGCTCTCTCC
>JANJGN010005002.1:0-27911 GCA_026770705.1 Isurus oxyrinchus
GAGGCAAACAGAGTGAAACAGAGGCAAACAGAGTAAAACAGAGGCAAACAGAGTGAAACAGGGGAAAACAGAGTGAAACAGAGGCAACCTGAGTGAGGGCAGAGGCAAACAGACTTAAACAGAGGCAAACAGAATGAAACAGAGGCAAAAAGAGTGAAACAGAGTGAAACAGAGGCAAACAGAGTGAAACAGAGGCAAACAGAGTGAAACAGAGGCAACCAGAGTGAGGCAGAGGCAACAGAGTGAAACAGAGGCAAACAGAGTGAAACAGAGGCAAACAGAGTGAAACAGAGGCAACCAGAGTGAGGCAGAGGCAAACAAAGTGAAACAGAGGCAAACAGAGTGAAACAGAGGCAAACAGAGTGAAACAGAGGCATACAGTGTTGAAACAGAGGCAAACAGAGTGAAACAGAGGCAGACTGAGTGAAACAGAGGCAAACAGAGTGAAACAGAGTCAAGCAGAGTGAAACGGTGGCAAACCGAGTGAAGCAGAGGCAAACAGAGTGAAACAGAGGCAAACAGACTGAAACAGAGGCAATCAGACCTTAAAGAGAGGCAAACAAACTTCAACAGAAGCAAATAGACTTGAACAGAGGCAAACAGACTTAAACAGAGGCAGATAGGCTTAAACAGATGCAAACAGACTTAAACAGAGGCAAACAAAGTGAAACAGAGGCAAACAGAGTGAAACAGAGGCAAACAGAGTGAAACAGAGGCGGGACTGAGTGAAACAGATGCAAACAGAGTGAAACAGAGTGAAACCGAGGCAAACAGAGTGAGAAACAGGCAAACAGAGTGAAACAGAGGCAAACAGCGGTGAAACAGACTTAAACAGAGTGAAACAGAGGCAAACAGAGTGAAACAGAGGCAAACAGAGTGAAACAGAGGCAAACAGAGTGAAACAGAGGCAAACAGACTTTAAACAGAGGCAAACAGAGGGAAACAGACGCAAACAGAGTGAAAACAGAGGCAAACAGAGTGAAACAGAGGCAAACAGAGTGAAACAGAGGCAAACAGAGGGTAACAGACGCAAACAGAGCGAAACAGAAGCAAACAGAGTGAAACAGAGGCAAACAGAGTGAAACAGAGGCAAACAGAATTAAACAGAGGCAAACAGACTTGAACAGGGGGCAAACAGACTTAAACAGAAGCAAACAGAGTTTAAAAAAAATTTAAAGATAGGCAAACAGAGTGAAACAGAGGCAAACAGACTTAAACAGAGGCAAAGAGACTTAAACAGAGGCAAGCATAGTGAAACAGAGTGAAACAGAGGCAAATAGAGCGAAACAGAGGCAAGCAGAGTGAAACAGAGGCAAACAGAGTGAAACAGAGGCAAATAGAGTGAAACAGAGGCAAACAGAGTGAAACAGAGGCAAAACAGAGTGAAACAGAGGCAAACAGAGTGAAACAGAGGCAAACAGAGTGAAACAGATGCAAACAGAGTGAAACAGACTTAAACAGAGTGAAACAGAGGCAACAGAGCGAAACAGAGGCAAGCAGAGTGAAACAGAGGCAAACAGAGTGAAACAGAGGCAAACAGACTGAAACAGAGGGAAACAGACTTAAACAGAGGCAAACAGAGTGAAACAGAGGCAAACAGAGTTGAAACAGAGGCAAACAGAGTGAAACAGAGGCAAGCAGAGTGGGAGCAGATGCAAACAGTGTGAACCAGGGGCAAACAGAGTGGAACAGAGGCAAACAGAGTGAAAAAGAGGCAAACAGACTTAAACAGAGGCAAAACAGAGTGAAAACAGAGGCAAACAGAGTAAAACAGAGGCAAACAGAGTGAAACAGGGGAAACAGAGTGAAACAGAGGCAACCTGAGTGAGGCAGAGGCAAACAGACTTAAACAGAGGCAAACAGAGTTAAACAGACTTAAACAGAGGGCAAACAGAATGAAACAGAGGCAAAAAGAGTGAAACGGAGTGAAACAGAGGCAAACAGAGTGAAACAGAGGCAAACAGAGTGAAACAGAGGCAAACAGAGTGAGGCAGAGGCAACAGAGTGAAACAGAGGCAAACAGAGTGAAACAGAGGCAAACAGAGTGAAACAGAGGCAACCAGAGTGAGGCAGAGGCAAACAAAGTGAAACAGAGGCAAACAGAGTGAAACAGAGGCAAACAGAGTGAAACAGAGGCATACAGTGTGAAACAGAGGCAAACAGAGTGAAACAGAGGCAGACTGAGTGAAACAGAGGCAAACAGAGTGAAACAGAGTCAAGCAGAGTGAAACGGTGGCAAACAGAGTGAAACAGAGGCCAACAGAGTGAAACAGAGGCAAACAGACTGAAACAGAGGCAATCAGACTTAAAGAGAGGCAAACAAACTTCAACAGAAGCAAATAGACTTGAACAGAGGCAAACAGACTTAAACAGAGGCAGATAGGCTTAAACAGATGCAAACAGACTTAAACAGAGGCAAACAAAGTGAAACAGAGGCAAACAGAGTGAAACAGAGGCAGACAGAGTGAAACAGAGACATACAGTGTGAAACAGAGGCAAACAGAGTGAAACAGATGCAGACTGAGTGAAACAGAGACAAACAGAGTGAAACAGAGGCAAACAGAGTGAAACAGAGGCAAACAGAGTGAAACAGAGGCAAACAGACTTAAACAGAAGCAAACAGAGGGAAACAGACGCAAACAGAGGTGAAACAGAGGCAAACAGAGTGAAACAGAGGCAAACAGAGTGAAACAGAGGCAAACAGAGTGAAACAGAGGCAAACAGAGGGTAACAGACGCAAACAGAGGTGAAACAGAAGCAAACAGAGTGAAACAGAGGCAAACAGAGTGAAACAGAGGCAAACAGAATTAAACAGAGGCAAAAAGACTTAAACAGGGGCAAACAGACTTAAACAAAAGCAAACAGAGTTAAAAAAATTTTAAAGATAGGCAAACAGAGTGAAACAGAGGCAAACAGACTTAAACAGAGGCAAAGAGACTTAAACAGAGGCAAGCATAGTGAAACAGAGTGAAACAGAGGCAAATAGAGCGAAACAGAGGCAAGCAGAGTGAAACAGAGGCAAACAGAGTGAAACAGAGGCAAATAGAGTGAAACAGAGGCAAACAGAGTGAAACAGAGGCAAACAGAGTGAAACAGAGGCAAACAGAGTGAAACAGAGGCAAACAGAGTGAAACAGATGCAAACAGAGTGAAACAGACTTAAACAGAGTGGAACAGAGGCAACAGAGCGAAACAGAGGCAAGCAGAGTGAAACAGAGGCAAACAGAGTGAAACAGAGGCAAACAGACTGAAACAGAGGGAAACAGACTTAAACAGAGGCAAACAGAGTGAAACAGAGGCAAACAGAGTGAAACAGAGGCAAACAGAATGAAACAGAGGCAACCAGAGTGAGGCAGAGGCAAACAGAGTGAAACAGAGGCAGACAGAGTGAAACAGAGGCAAACAGAGTGAAACAGATGCAAACAGAGTGAACCAGGGGCAAACAGAGTGAAAACAGAGGCAAACAGAGTGAAAAAAGAGGCAAACAGACTTAAACAGAGGCAAACAGAGTGAAACAGAGGCAAACAGAGTAAAACAGAGGCAAGCAGCGTGAAACAGAGGCAAACAGAGTGAAACAGAGGCAAAAAGAGTGAAACAGAGGCAAACAGACTTAAACAGAGGCAAACAGAGTTAAACAGACTTAAACAGAGGCAAACAGAATGAAACAGAGGCAAAAAGAGTGAAACAGAGTGAAACAGAGGCAAACAGAGTGAAAACAGAGGCAAACAGAGTGAAACAGAGGCAACCAGAGTGAGGCAGAGGCAACAGAGTGAAACAGAGGCAAACAGAGTGAAACAGAGGCAAACAGAGTGAAACAGAGGCAACCAGAGTGAGGCAGAGGCAAACAAAGTGAAACAGAGGCAAACAGAGTGAAACAGAGGCAAACAGACTTAAACAGAGGCAAAGAGACTTAAACAGAGGCAAGCATAGTGAAACAGAGGCAAATAGAGTGAAACAGAGGCAAGCAGAGTGAAACAGAGGCAAAGAGAGTGAAACAGAGTGAAACAGAGGCAAATAGAGTGAAACAGAGGCAAACAGAGTGAAACAGAGGCAAACAGAGTGAAACATAGGCAAACAGAGTGAAACAGAGGCAAACAGAGTGAAACAGATGCAAACAGAGTGAAACAGACTTAAACAGAGTGAAACAGAGGGCAAACAGAGTGAAACAGAGGCAAACAGACTTAAACAGAGGCAAAGAGACTTAAACAGAGGCAAGCATAGTGAAACAGAGGCAAATAGAGTGAAACAGAGGCAAGCAGAGTGAAACAGAGGCAAAGAGAGTGAAACAGAGTGAAACAGAGGCAAATAGAATTGAAACAGAGGCAAACAGAGTGAAACAGAGGCAAACAGAGTGAAACATAGGCAAACAGAGTGAAACAGAGGCAAACAGAGTGAAACAGACGCAGACAGGAGTGAAACAGAGGCAAGCAGAGTGGAGCAGATGCAAACAGTGTGAACCAGGGGCAAACAGAGTGGAACAGAGGCAAAACAGAGTGAAAAAGAGGCAAACAGACTTAAAGAGAGGCAAACAGAGTGAAACAGAGGCAAACAGAGTGAAACAGAGGCAAACAGAGTGAAACAGGGGCAAACAGAGGGAAACAGACGCAAACAGAGTGAAACAGAGGCAAACAGAGTGAAACAGAGGCAAACAGAGTGAAACAGAGGCAAACAGAGTGAAACAGAGGCAAACAGAGTGAAACAGAGGCAAACAGACTTAAACAGAGGCAAACAGAGGGAAACAGACGCAAACAGAGTGAAACAGAGGCAAACAGAGTGAAACAGAGGCAAACAGAGGGTAACAGACGCAAACAGAGTGAAACAGAAGCAAACAGAGTGAAACAGAGGCAAACAGAGTGAAACAGAGGCAAACAGAATTAAACAGAGGCAAACAGACTTAAACAGGGGCAAACAGACTTAAACAGAAGCAAACAGAGTTAAAAAAATTTAAAGATAGGCAAACAGAGTGAAACAGAGGCAAACAGACTTAAACAGAGGCAAAGAGACTTAAACAGAGGCAAGCATAGTGAAACAGAGTGAAACAGAGGCAAATAGAGCGAAACAGAGGCAAGCAGAGTGAAACAGAGGCAAAACAGAGTGAAACAGAGGCAAATAGAGTGAAACAGAGGCAAACAGAGTGAAACAGAGGCAAACAGAGTGAAACAGAGGCAAACAGAGTGAAACAGATGCAAACAGAGTGAAACAGACTTAAACAGAGTGAAACAGAGGCAACAGAGCGAAACAGAGGCAAGCAGAGTGAAACAGAGGCAAACAGAGTGAAACAGAGGCAAACAGACTGAAACAGAGGGAAACAGACTTAAACAGAGGCAAACAGAGTGAAACAGAGGCAAACAGAGTGAAACAGAGGCAAACAGAGTGAAACAGAGGCAACCAGAGTGAGGCAGAGGCAAACAGAGTGAAACAGAGGCAGACAGAGTGAAACAGAGGCAAACAGAGTGAAACAGATGCAAACAGAGTGAACCAGGGGCAAACAGAGTGAAACAGAGGCAAACAGAGTGAAAAAGAGGCAAACAGACTTAAACAGAGGCAAACAGAGTGAAAACAGAGGCAAACAGAGTAAAACAGAGGCAAGCAGCGTGAAACAGAGGCAAACAGAGTGAAACAGAGGCAAACAGAGTGAAACAGAGGCAAACAGACTTAAACAGAGGCAAACAGAGTTAAACAGACTTAAACAGAGGCAAACAGAATGAAACAGAGGCAAAAAAGAGTGAAACAGAGTGAAACAGAGGCAAACAGAGTGAAACAGAGGCAAACGGAGTGAAACAGAGGCAACCAGAGTGAGGCAGAGGCAACAGAGTGAAACAGAGGCAAACAGAGTGAAACAGAGGCAAACAGAGTGAAACAGAGGCAACCAGAGTGAGGCAGAGGCAAACAAAGTGAAACAGAGGCAAACAGAGTGAAACAGAGGCAAACAGACTTAAACAGAGGCAAAGAGACTTAAACAGAGGCAAGCATAGTGAAACAGAGGCAAATAGAGTGAAAACAGAGGCAAACAGAGTGAAACATAGGCAAACAGAGTGAAACAGAGGCAAACAGAGTGAAACAGATGCAAACAGAGTGAAACAGACTTAAACAGAGTGAAACAGAGGCAAACAGAGTGAAACAGAGGCAAACAGACTTAAACAGAGGCAAAGAGACTTAAACAGAGGCAAGCATAGTGAAACAGAGGCAAAATAGAGTGAAACAGAGGCAAGCAGAGTGAAACAGAGGCAAAGAGAGTGAAACAGAGTGAAACAGAGGCAAATAGAATGAAACAGAGGCAAACAGAGTGAAACAGAGGCAAACAGAGTGAAACATAGGCAAACAGAGTGAAACAGAGGCAAACAGAGTGAAACAGACGCAGACAGAGTGAAACAGAGGCAAGCAGAGTGGAGCAGATGCAAACAGTGTGAACCAGGGGCAAACAGAGTGGAACAGAGGCAAACAGAGTGAAAAAGAGGCAAACAGACTTAAACAGAGGCAAACAGAGTGAAACAGAGGCAAACAGAGTAAAACAGAGGCAAACAGAGTGAAACAGGGGAAACAGAGTGAAACAGAGGCAACCTGAGTGAGGCAGAGGCAAACAGACTTAAACAGAGGCAAACAGAGTTAAACAGACTTAAACAGAGGCAAACAGAATGAAACAGAGGCAAAAAGAGTGAAACAGAGTGAAACAGAGGCAAACAGAGTGAAACAGAGGCAAACAGAGTGAAACAGAGGCAAACAGAGTGAGGCAGAGGCAACAGAGTGAAACAGAGGCAAACAGAGTGAAACAGAGGCAAACAGAGTGAAACAGAGGCAACCAGAGTGAGGCAGAGGCAAACAAAGTGAAACAGAGGCAAACAGAGTGAAACAGAGGCAAACAGAGTGAAACAGAGGCATACAGTGTGAAACAGAGGCAAACAGAGTGAAACAGAGGCAGACTGAGTGAAACAGAGGCAAACAGAGTGAAACAGAGTCAAGCAGAGTGAAACGGTGGCAAACAGAGTGAAACAGAGGCCAACAGAGTGAAACAGAGGCAAACAGACTGAAACAGAGGCAATCAGACTTAAAGAGAGGCAAACAAACTTCAACAGAAGCAAATAGACTTGAACAGAGGCAAACAGACTTAAGCAGAGGCAGATAGGCTTAAACAGATGCAAACAGACTTAAACAGAGGCAAACAAAGTGAAACAGAGGCAAACAGAGTGAAACAGAGGCAGACAGAGTGAAACAGAGACATACAGTGTGAAACAGAGGCAAACAGAGTGAAACAGATGCAGACTGAGTGAAACAGAGACAAACAGAGTGAAACAGAGGCAAACAGAGTGAAACAGAGGCAAACAGAGTGAAACAGAGGCAAACAGACTTAAACAGAGGCAAACAGAGGGAAACAGACGCAAACAGAGTGAAACAGAGGCAAACAGAGTGAAACAGAGGCAAACAGAGTGAAACAGAGGCAAACAGAGTGAAACAGAGGCAAACAGAGGGTAACAGACGCAAACAGAGTGAAACAGAAGCAAACAGGAGTGAAACAGAGGCAAACAGAGTGAAACAGAGGCAAACAGAATTAAACAGAGGCAAACAGACTTAAACAGGGGCAAACAGACTTAAACAGAAGCAAACAGAGTTAAAAAGACTTAAAGATAGGCAAACAGAGTGAAACAGAGGCAAACAGACTTAAGCAGAGGCAAAGAGACTTAAACAGAGGCAAGCATAGTGAAACAGAGTGAAACAGAGGCAAATAGAGTGAAACAGAGGCAAGCAGAGTGAAACAGAGGCAAACAGAGTGAAACAGAGGCAAATAGAGTGAAACAGAGGCAAACAGAGTGAAACAGAGGCAAACAGAGTGAAACAGAGGCAAACAGAGTGAAACAGAGGCAAACAGAGTGAAACAGATGCAAACAGAGTGAAACAGACTTAAACAGAGTGAAACAGAGGCAACAGAGCGAAACAGAGGCAAGCAGAGTGAAACAGAGGCAAACAGAGTGAAACAGAGGGCAAACAGATTGAAACAGAGGGAAACAGACTTAAACAGAGGCAAACAGAGTGAAACAGAGGCAAACAGAGTGAAACAGAGGCAAACAGAGTGAAACAGAGGCAACCAGAGTGAGGCAGTGGCAAACAGAGTGAAACAGAGGCAGACAGAGTGAAACAGAGGCAAACAGAGTGAAACAGATGCAAACAGAGTGAACCAGGGGCAAACAGAGTGAAACAGAGGCAAACAGAGTGAAAAAGAGGCAAACAGACTTAAACAGAGGCAAACAGAGTGAAACAGAGGCAAACAGAGTAAAACAGAGGCAAGCAGCGTGAAACAGAGGCAAACAGAGTGAAACAGAGGCAAACAGACTTAAACAGAGGCAAACAGAGTTAAACAGACTTAAACAGAGGCAAACAGAATGAAACAGAGGCAAAAAGAGTGAAACAGAATGAAACAGAGGCAAACAGAGTGAAACAGAGGCAAACAGAGTGAAACAGAGGCAACCAGAGTGAGGCAGAGGCAACAGAGTGAAACAGAGGCAGAGTGAAACAGAGGCAAACAGAGAGTGAAACAGAGGCAAAAAAGAGTGAAACAGAATGAAACAGAGGCAAACAGAGTGAAACACAGGCAAACAGAGTGAAACAGATGCAAACAGAGTGAAACAGACTTAAACAGAGTGAAACAGAGTGAAACAGAGGCAAACAGAGTTAAACAGAGGCAAACAGAGTGAAACAGAGGCAAACAGAGTGAAACAGAGGCAAACAGACTTAAACAGATGCAAACAGAGGGAAACAGACGCAAACAGAGTGAAACAGAGGCAAACAGAGTGAAACAGAGGCAAAACATAGTGAAACAGAGGCAAACAGAGTGAAACAGAGGCAAACAGAGTGAAACAGAGGCAAACAGAGTGAAACAGAGGCAAACAGAATTAAACAGAGGCAAACAGACTTAAACAGGGGCAAACAGACTTAAACAGAGGCAAACAGAGTTAAAAAGACTTAAAGATAGACAGGCAGAGTTAAACAGAGGCAAACAGACTTAAACAGAGGCAAAGAGACTTAAACAGAGGCAAGCATAGTGAAACAGAGTGAAACAGAGGCAAATAGAGTGAAACAGAGGCAAGCAGAGTTGAAACAGAGGCAAACAGAGTGAAACAGAGTGAAACAGAAAAAATAGAGTGAAACAGAGGCAAACAGAGTGAAACAGAGGCAAACAGAGTGAAACAGAGGCAAACAGAGTGAAACAGAGGCAAACAGAGTGAAACAGATGCAAACAGAGTGAAACAGACTTAAACAGAGTGAAACAGAGGCAAACAGAGCGAAACAGAGGCAAACAGAGTGAAACAGAGGCAAACAGAGTGAAACAGAGGCAAACAGACTGAAACAGAGGGAAACAGACTTAAACAGAGGCAAACAGAGTGAAACAGAGGCAAACAGAGTGAAACAGAGGCAAACAGAGTGAAACAGAGGCAACCAGAGTGAGGCAGAGGCAAACAGAGTGAAACAGAGGCAGACAGAGTGAAACAGAGGGCAAACAGAGTGAAACAGATGCAAACAGAGTGAACCAGGGGCAAACAGAGTGAAACAGAGGCAAACAGAGTGAAAAAGAGGCAAACAGACTTAAACAGAGGCAAACAGAGTGAAACAGAGGCAAACAGAGTGAAACAGAGGCAAACAGGGTGAAACAGAGGCAAACAGAGTGAAACAGAGGCAACCTGAGTGAGGCAAAGGCAAACAGACTTAAACAGAGGCAAACAGACTTAAACAGAGGCAAAACGAATGAAACAGAGGCAAAAAGAGTGAAACAGAGTGAAACAGAGGCAAACAGAGTGAAACAGAGGCAAACAGAGTGAAACAGAGGCAACCAGAGTGAGGCAGAGGCAACAGAGTGAAACAGAGGCAAACAGAGTGAAACAGAGGCAAACAGAGTGAAACAGAGGCAACCAGCGTGAGGCAGAGGCAAACAAAGAGAAACAGAGGCAAACAGAGTGAAACAGAGGCAAACAGAGTGAAACAGAGGCATACAGTGTGAAACAGAGGCAAACAGAGTGAAACAGAGGCAGACTGAGTGAAACACAGGCAAACAGAGTGAAACAGAGTCAAGCAGAGTGAAACGGTGGCAAACAGAGTGAAACAGAGGCAAACAGAGTGAAAAAGAGGCAAACAGACTTAAACAGAGGCAAACAGAGTGAAACAGAGGCAAACAGAGTAAAACAGAGGCAAGCAGCGTGAAACAGAGGCAAACAGAGTGAAACAGAGGCAAACAGAGTGAAACAGAGGCAAACAGACTTAAACAGAGGCAAACAGAGTTAAACAGACTTAAACAGAGGCAAACAGAATGAAACAGAGGCAAAAAGAGTGAAACAGAGTGAAACAGAGGCAAACAGAGTGAAACAGAGGCAAACAGAGTGAAACAGAGGCAACCAGAGTGAGGCAGAGGCAACAGAGTGAAACAGAGGCAAACAGAGTGAAACAGAGGGCAAACAGAGTGAAACAGAGGCAAACAGAGTGAAACAGAGGCAACCAGAGTGAGGCAGAGGCAAACAAAGTGAAACAGAGGCAAACAGAGTGAAACAGAGGCAAACAGACTGAAACAGAGGCAAAGAGAGTGAAACAGAGTGAAACAGAGTGAAACAGAGGCAAACAGAGTGAAACATAGGCAAACAGAGTGAAACAGGCAAACAGAGTGAAACAGATGCAAACAGAGTGAAACAGACTTAAACAGAGTGAAACAGAGGCAAACAGAGTGAAACAGAGGCAAACAGACTTGAACAGAGGCAAAGAGACTTAAACAGAGGCAAGCATAGTGAAACAGAGGCAAATAGAGTGAAAACAGAGGCAAGCAGAGTGAAACAGAGGCAAAGAGAGTGAAACAGAGTGAAACAGAGGCAAATAGAGTGAAACAGAGGCAAACAGAGTGAAACATAGGCAAACAGAGTGAAACAGAGGCATACAGAGTGAAACAGACGCAGACAGAGTGAAACAGAGGCAAGCAGACTGAAGCAGATGCAAACAGTGTGAACCAGGGGCAAACAGAGTGAAACAGAGGCAAACAGAGTGAAAAAGAGGCAAACAGACTTAAACAGAGGCAAACAGAGTGAAACAGAGGCAAACAGAGTAAAACAGAGGCAAACAGAGTGAAACAGGGGAAACAGAGTGAAACAGAGGCAACCTGAGTGAGGCAGAGGCAAACAGACTTAAACAGAGGCAAACAGAATTAAACAGACTTAAACAGAGGCAAACAGAATGAAACAGAGGCAAAAAAGAGTGAAACAGAGTGAAACAGAGGCAAACAGAGTGAAACAGAGGCAAACAGAGTGAAACAGAGGCAAACAGAGTGAGGCAGAGGCAACAGAGTGAAACAGAGGCAAACAGAGTGAAACAGAGGCAAACAGAGTGAAACGGAGGCAACCAGAGTGAGGCAGAGGCAAACAAAGTGAAACAGAGGCAAACAGAGTGAAACAGAGGCAAACAGAGTGAAACAGAGGCATACAGTGTGAAACAGAGGCAAACAGAGTGAAACAGAGGCAGACTGAGTGAAACAGAGGCAAACAGAGTGAAACAGAGTCAAGCAGAGTGAAACGGTGGCAAACAGAGTGAAACAGAGGCCAACAGAGTGAAACAGAGGCAAACAGACTGAAACAGAGGCAATCAGACTTAAAGAGAGGCAAACAAACTTCAACAGAAGCAAATAGACTTGAACAGAGGCAAACAGACTTAAACAGAGGCAGATAGGCTTAAACAGATGCAAACAGACTTAAACAGAGGCAAACAAAGTGAAACAGAGGCAAACAGAGTGAAACAGAGGCAAACAGAGTGAAACAGAGGCAGACTGAGTGAAACAGAGGCAAACAGAGTGAAACAGAGGCAAACAGAGTGAAACAGAGGCAAACAGAGTGAAACAGAGGCAAACAGAGTGAAACAGAGGCATACAGAGTGAAACAGAGGCAAACAGAGTGAAACAGAGGCAACCAGAGTGAGGCAGAGGCAAACAGACTTAAACAGAGGCAAACAGAGTTAAACAGACTTAAACAGAGGCAAACAGAGTGAAACAGAGGCAAACAGAGTGAAACAGAGGCAAACAGAGTGAAACAGAGGCAAAAAGAGTGAAACAGAGGCAAACAGAGGCAAACAGAAGGAACCAGAGCCAAACAGAGTGAAACAGAGGCAAACAGAGTGAAACAGAGGCAAACAGAGTGAAACAGAGGCAAACAGAGGGAAAGTGACGCAAACAGAATCAAACAGAGGCAAAACAGAGGCAAACAGAGTGAAACAGAGGCAAACAGATTGAAACAGAGGCACACAGAGTGAAACAGAGGCAAACAGAGTGAAACAGAGGCAAACAGAGTGAAACAGAGGCAAACAGAGTGAAACAGAGGCAAACAGAGGGTAACAGACGCAAACAGAGTGAAACAGAAGCAAACAGAGTGAAACAGAGGCAAACAGAGTGAAACAGAGGCAAACAGAATTAAACAGAGGCAAACAGACTTAAACAGGGGCAAACAGACTTAAACAGAAGCAAACAGAGTTAAAAAGACTTAAAGATAGGCAAACAGAGTGAAACAGAGGCAAACAGATTAAACAGAGGCAAAGAGACTTAAACAGAGGCAAGCATAGTGAAACAGAGTGAAACAGAGGCAAATAGAGTGAAACAGAGTGAAACAGAGGCAAATAGAGTGAAACAGAGGCAAGCAGAGTGAAACAGAGGCAAACACGTTGAAACATAGGCAAATAGAGTGAAACAGAGGCAAACAGAGTGAAACAGAGGCAAACAGAGTGAAACAGAGGCAAACAGAGTGAAACAGAGGCAAACAGAGTGAAACAGATGCAAACAGAGTGAAACAGACTTAAACAGAGTGAAACAGAGGGCAACAGAGCGAAACAGAGGATAGCAGAGTGAAACAGAGGCAAACAGAGTGAAACAGAGGCAAACAGACTGAAACAGAGGGAAACAGACTTAAACAGAGGCAAACAGAGTGAAACAGAGGCAAACAGAGTGAAACAGAGGCAAACAGAGTGAAACAGAGGCAACCAGAGTGAGGCAGAGGCAAACAGAGTGAAACAGAGGCAGACAGAGTGAAACAGAGGCAAACAGAGTGAAACAGATGCAAACAGAGTGAACCAGGGGCAAACAGAGTGAAAAAGAGGCAAACAGACTTAAACAGAGGCAAACAGAGTGAAACAGAGGCAAACAGAGTAAAACAGAGGCAAGCAGCGTGAAACAGAGGCAAACAGAGTGAAACAGAGGCAAACAGACTTAAACAGAGGCAAACAGAGTTAAACAGACTTAAACAGAGGCAAACAGAATGAAACAGAGGCAAAAAGAGTGAAACAGAATGAAACAGAGGCAAACAGAGTGAAACAGAGGCAAACAGAGTGAAACAGAGGCAACCAGAGTGAGGCAGAGGCAACAGAGTGAAACAGAGGCAGAGTGAAACAGAGGCAAACAGAGTGAAACAGAGGCAAAAAGAGTGAAACAGAATGAAACAGAGGCAAACAGAGTGAAACACAGGCAAACAGAGTGAAACAGATGCAAACAGAGTGAAGCAGACTTAAACAGAGTGAAACCGAGTGAAACAGAGGCAAACAGAGTTAAACAGAGGCAAACAGAGTGAAACAGAGGCAAACAGAGTGAAACAGAGGCAAACAGACTTAAACAGATGCAAACAGAGGGAAACAGACGCAAACAGAGTGAAACAGAGGCAAACAGAGTGAAACAGAGGCAAACATAGTGAAACAGAGGCAAACAGAGTGAAACAGAGGCAAACAGAGTGAAACAGAGGCAAACAGAGTGAAACAGAGGCAAACAGAATTAAACAGAGGCAAACAGACTTAAACAGGGGCAAACAGACTTAAACAGAGGCAAACAGAGTTAAAAAAGACTTAAAGATAGGCAGGCAGAGTTAAACAGAGGCAAACAGACTTAAACAGAGGCAAAGAGACTTAAACAGAGGCAAGCATAGTGAAACAGAGTGAAACAGAGGCAAATAGAGTGAAACAGAGGCAAGCAGAGTGAAACAGAGGCAAACAGAGTGAAACAGAGTGAAACAGAAAAAAATAGAGTGAAACAGAGGCAAACAGAGTGAAACAGAGGCAAACAGAGTGAAACAGAGGCAAACAGAGTGAAACAGAGGCAAACAGAGTGAAACAGATGCAAACAGAGTGAAACAGACTTAAACAGAGTGAAACAGAGGCAAACAGAGGGAAACAGAGGCAAACAGAGTGAAACAGAGGCAAACAGAGTGAAACAGAGGCAAACAGACTGAAACAGAGGGAAACAGACTTAAACAGAGGCAAACAGAGTGAAACAGAGGCAAACAGAGTGAAACAGAGGCAAACAGAGTGAAACAGAGGCAAACAGAATTAAACGGAGGCAAACAGACTTAAACAGGGGCAAACAGACTTAAACAGAGGCAAACAGAGTTAAAAAGACTTAAAGATAGGCAAACAGTGTGAAACAGAGGCAAACAGACTTAAACAGAGGCAAAGAGACTTAAACAGAGGCAAGCATAGTGAAACAGAGTGAAACAGAGGCAAACAGAGTGAAACAGAGGCAGACTGAGTGAAACAGAGGCAAACAGAGTGAAACAGAGGCAAACAGAGTGAAACAGAGGCAAACAGAGTGAAACAGAGGCAAACAGAGTGAAACAGAGGCAAACAGAGTGAAACAGAGGCATACAGAGTGAAACAGAGGCAAACAGAGTGAAACAGAGGCAACCAGAGTGAGGCAGAGGCAAACAGACTTAAACAGAGGCAAACAGAGTTAAACAGACTTAAACAGAGGCAAACAGAGTGAAACAGAGGCAAACAGAGTGAAACAGAGGCAAACAGAGTGAAACAGAGGCAAAAAGAGTGAAACAGAGGCAAACAGAGGCAAACAGAAGGAACCAGAGCCAAACAGAGTGAAACAGAGGCAAACAGAGTGAAACAGAGGCAAACAGAGTGAAACAGAGGCAAACAGAGGGAAAGTGACGCAAACAGAATCAAACAGAGGCAAACAGAGGCAAACAGAGTGAAACAGAGGCAAACAGATTGAAACAGAGGCACACAGAGTGAAACAGAGGCAAACAGAGTGAAACAGAGGCAAACAGAGTGAAACAGAGGCAAACAGAGTGAAACAGAGGCAAACAGAGGGTAACAGACGCAAACAGAGTGAAACAGAAGCAAACAGAGTGAAACAGAGGCAAACAGAGTGAAACAGAGGCAAACAGAATTAAACAGAGGCAAACAGACTTAAACAGGGGCAAACAGACTTAAACAGAAGCAAACAGAGTTAAAAAGACTTAAAGATAGGCAAACAGAGTGAAACAGAGGCAAACAGATTAAACAGAGGCAAAGAGACTTAAACAGAGGCAAGCATAGTGAAACAGAGTGAAACAGAGGCAAATAGAGTGAAACAGAGTGAAACAGAGGCAAATAGAGTGAAACAGAGGCAAGCAGAGTGAAACAGAGGCAAACAGAGTGAAACAGAGGCAAATAGAGTGAAACAGAGGCAAACAGAGTGAAACAGAGGCAAACAGAGTGAAACAGAGGCAAACAGAGTGAAACAGAGGCAAACAGAGTGAAACAGATGCAAACAGAGTGAAACAGACTTAAACAGAGTGAAACAGAGGCAACAGAGCGAAACAGAGGATAGCAGAGTGAAACAGAGGCAAACAGAGTGAAACAGAGGCAAACAGACTGAAACAGAGGGAAACAGACTTAAACAGAGGCAAACAGAGTGAAACAGAGGCAAACAGAGTGAAACAGAGGCAAACAGAGTGAAACAGAGGCAACCAGAGTGAGGCAGAGGCAAACAGAGTGAAACAGAGGCAGACAGAGTGAAACAGAGGCAAACAGAGTGAAACAGATGCAAACAGAGTGAACCAGGGGCAAACAGAGTGAAACAGAGGCAAACAGAGTGAAAAAGAGGCAAACAGACTTAAACAGAGGCAAACAGAGTGAAACAGAGGCAAACAGAGTAAAACAGAGGCAAGCAGCGTGAAACAGAGGCAAACAGAGTGAAACAGAGGCAAACAGACTTAAACAGAGGCAAACAGAGTTAAACAGACTTAAACAGAGGCAAACAGAATGAAACAGAGGCAAAAAGAGTGAAACAGAATGAAACAGAGGCAAACAGAGTGAAACAGAGGCAAACAGAGTGAAACAGAGGCAACCAGAGTGAGGCAGAGGCAACAGAGTGAAACAGAGGCAGAGTGAAACAGAGGCAAACAGAGTGAAACAGAGGCAAAAAGAGTGAAACAGAATGAAACAGAGGCAAACAGAGTGAAACACAGGCAAACAGAGTGAAACAGATGCAAACAGAGTGAAGCAGACTTAAACAGAGTGAAACCGAGTGAAACAGAGGCAAACAGAGTTAAACAGAGGCAAACAGAGTGAAACAGAGGCAAACAGAGTGAAACAGAGGCAAACAGACTTAAACAGATGCAAACAGAGGGAAACAGACGCAAACAGAGTGAAACAGAGGCAAAAAGAGTGAAACAGAGGCAAACATAGTGAAACAGAGGCAAACAGAGTGAAACAGAGGCAAACAGAGTGAAACAGAGGCAAACAGAGTGAAACAGAGGCAAACAGAATTAAACAGAGGCAAACAGACTTAAACAGGGGCAAACAGACTTAAACAGAGGCAAACAGAGTTAAAAAGACTTAAAGATAGGCAGGCAGAGTTAAACAGAGGCAAACAGACTTAAACAGAGGCAAAGAGACTTAAACAGAGGCAAGCATAGTGAAACAGAGTGAAACAGAGGCAAATAGAGTGAAACAGAGGCAAGCAGAGTGAAACAGAGGCAAACAGAGTGAAACAGAGTGAAACAGAAAAAATAGAGTGAAACAGAGGCAAACAGAGTGAAACAGAGGCAAACAGAGTGAAACAGAGGCAAACAGAGTGAAACAGAGGCAAACAGAGTGAAACAGATGCAAACAGAGTGAAACAGACTTAAACAGAGTGAAACAGAGGCAAACAGAGGGAAACAGAGGCAAACAGAGTGAAACAGAGGCAAACAGAGTGAAACAGAGGCAAACAGACTGAAACAGAGGGAAACAGACTTAAACAGAGGCAAACAGAGTGAAACAGAGGCAAACAGAGTGAAACAGAGGCAAACAGAGTGAAACAGAGGCAACCAGAGTGAGGCAGAGGCAAACAGAGTGAAACAGAGGCAGACAGAGTGAAACAGAGGCAAACAGAGTGAAACAGATGCAAACAGAGTGAACCAGGGGCAAACAGAGTGAAACAGAGGCAAACAGAGTGAAAAAGAGGCAAACAGACTTAAACAGAGGCAAACAGAGTGAAACAGAGGCAAACAGAGTGAAACAGAGGCAAACAGGGTGAAACAGAGGCAAACAGAGTGAAACAGAGGCAACCTGAGTGAGGCAAGGGCAAACAGACTTAAACAGAGGCAAACAGAGTTAAACAGACTTAAACAGAGGCAAAACGAATGAAACAGAGGCAAAAAGAGTGAAACAGAGTGAAACAGAGGCAAACAGAGTGAAACAGAGGCAAACAGAGTGAAACAGAGGCAACCAGAGTGAGGCAGAGGCAACAGAGTGAAACAGAGGCAAACAGAGTGAAACAGAGGCAAACAGAGTGAAACAGAGGCAACCAGCGTGAGGCAGAGGCAAACAAAGAGAAACAGAGGCAAACAGAGTGAAACAGAGGCAAACAGAGTGAAACAGAGGCATACAGTGTGAAACAGAGGCAAACAGAGTGAAACAGAGGCAGACTGAGTGAAACACAGGCAGAGTGAAACAGAGTCAAGCAGAGTGAAACGGTGGCAAACAGAGTGAAACAGAGGCAAACAGAGAGAAACAGAGGCAAACAGACTTAAACAGAGGCAATCAGACTTAAAGAGAGGCAAACAAACTTCAACAGAAGCAAATAGAGTGAAACAGAGGCAAACAGATTTAAACAGAGGCAAATAGGCTTAAACAGATGCAAAAAGACTTAAACAGAGGCAAACAAAGTGAAACAGAGGCAAACAGAGTGAAACAGAGGCAAACAGAGTGAAACAGAGGCGGACTGAGTGAAACAGATGCAAACAGAGTGAAACAGAGGCAAACAGAGTGAAACCGAGGCAAACAGAGTGAGAAACAGGCAAACAGAGTGAAACAGAGTGAAACAGAGGCAAACAGTGTGAAACAGAGGCAAACAGAGTGAAACAGATGCAAACAGAGTGAAACAGACTTAAACAGAGTGAAACAGAGTGAAACAGAGGCAAACAGAGTTAAACAGAGGCAAACAGAGTGAAACAGAGGCAAACAGAGTGAAACAGAGGCAAACAGAGTGAAACAGATGCAAACAGAGTGAAACAGACTTAAACAGAGTGAAACAGAGGCAACAGAGCGAAACAGAGGATAGCAGAGTGAAACAGAGGCAAACAGAGTGAAACAGAGGCAAACAGACTGAAACAGAGGGAAACAGACTTAAACAGAGGCAAACAGAGTGAAACAGAGGCAAACAGAGTGAAACAGAGGCAAACAGAGTGAAACAGAGGCAACCAGAGTGAGGCAGAGGCAAACAGAGTGAAACAGAGGCAGACAGAGTGAAACAGAGGCAAACAGAGTGAAACAGATGCAAACAGAGTGAACCAGGGGCAAACAGAGTGAAACAGAGGCAAACAGAGGTGAAAAAGAGGCAAACAGACTTAAACAGAGGCAAACAGAGTGAAACAGAGGCAAAACAGAGTAAAACAGAGGCAAGCAGCGTGAAACAGAGGCAAACAGAGTGAAACAGAGGCAAACAGACTTAAACAGAGGCAAACAGAGTTAAACAGACTTAAACAGAGGCAAACAGAATGAAACAGAGGCAAAAAGAGGTGAAACAGAATGAAACAGAGGCAAACAGAGTGAAACAGAGGCAAACAGAGTGAAACAGAGGCAACCAGATTGAGGCAGAGGCAACAGAGTGAAACAGAGGCAGAGTGAAACAGAGGCAAACAGAGTGAAACAGAGGCAAAAAGAGTGAAACAGAATGAAACAGAGGCAAACAGAGTGAAACACAGGCAAACAGAGTGAAACAGATGCAAACAGAGTGAAGCAGACTTAAACAGAGTGAAACCGAGTGAAACAGAGGCAAACAGAGTTAAACAGAGGCAAACAGAGTGAAACAGAGGCAAACAGAGTGAAACAGAGGCAAACAGACTTAAACAGATGCAAACAGAGGGAAACAGACGCAAACAGAGTGAAACAGAGGCAAAAAGAGTGAAACAGAGGCAAACATAGTGAAACAGAGGCAAACAGAGTGAAACAGAGGCAAACAGAGTGAAACAGAGGCAAACAGAGTGAAACAGAGGCAAACAGAATTAAACAGAGGCAAACAGACTTAAACAGGGGCAAACAGACTTAAACAGAGGCAAACAGAGTTAAAAAGACTTAAAGATAGGCAGGCAGAGTTAAACAGAGGCAAACAGACTTAAACAGAGGCAAAGAGACTTAAACAGAGGCAAGCATAGTGAAACAGAGTGAAACAGAGGCAAATAGAGTGAAACAGAGGCAAGCAGAGTGAAACAGAGGCAAACAGAGTGAAACAGAGTGAAACAGAAAAAATAGAGTGAAACAGAGGCAAACAGAGTGAAACAGAGGCAAACAGAGTGAAACAGAGCAAACAGAGTGAAACAGAGGCAAACAGAGTGAAACAGATGCAAACAGAGTGAAACAGACTTAAACAGAGTGAAACAGAGGCAAACAGAGGGAAACAGAGGCAAACAGAGTGAAACAGAGGCAAACAGAGTGAAACAGAGCAAACAGACTGAAACAGAGGGAAACAGACTTAAACAGAGGCAAACAGAGTGAAACAGAGGCAAACAGAGTGAAACAGAGGCAAACAGAGTGAAACAGAGGCAACCAGAGTGAGGCAGAGGCAAACAGAGTGAAACAGAGGCAGACAGAGTGAAACAGAGGCAAACAGAGTGAAACAGATGCAAACAGAGTGAACCAGGGGCAAACAGAGTGAAACAGAGGGCAAACAGAGTGAAAAAGAGGCAAACAGACTTAAACAGAGGCAAACAGAGTGAAACAGAGGCAAACAGAGTGAAACAGAGGCAAACAGGGTGAAACAGAGGCAAACAGAGTGAAACAGAGGCAACCTGAGTGAGGCAAGGGCAAACAGACTTAAACAGAGGCAAACAGAGTTAAACAGACTTAAACAGAGGCAAAACGAATGAAACAGAGGCAAAAAGAGTGAAACAGAGTGAAACAGAGGCAAACAGAGTGAAACAGAGGCAAACAGAGTGAAACAGAGGCAACCAGAGTGAGGCAGAGGCAACAGAGTGAAACAGAGGCAAACAGAGTGAAACAGAGGCAAACAGAGTGAAACAGAGGCAACCAGCGTGAGGCAGAGGCAAACAAAGAGAAAACAGAGGCAAACAGAGTGAAACAGAGGCAAACAGAGTGAAACAGAGGCATACAGTGTGAAACAGAGGCAAACAGAGTGAAACAGAGGCAGACTGAGTGAAACCAGGCAAACAGAGTGAAACAGAGTCAAGCAGAGTGAAACGGTGGCAAACAGAGTGAAACAGAGGCAAACAGAGAGAAACAGAGGCAAACAGACTTAAACAGAGGCAATCAGACTTAAAGAGAGGCAAACAAACTTCAACAGAAGCAAATAGAGTGAAACAGAGGCAAACAGATTTAAACAGAGGCAAATAGGCTTAAACAGATGCAAAAAGACTTAAACAGAGGCAAACAAAGTCAAACAGAGGCAAACAGAGTGAAACAGAGGCAAACAGAGTGAAACAGAGGCGGACTGAGTGAAACAGATGCAAACAGAGTGAAACAGAGGCAAACAGAGTGAAACCGAGGCAAACAGAGTGAGAAACAGGCAAACAGAGTGAAACAGAGTGAAACAGAGGCAAACAGTGTGAACCAGAGGCAAACAGAGTGAAACAGATGCAAACAGAGTGAAACAGACTTAAACAGAGTGAAACAGAGTGAAACAGAGGCAAACAGAGTTAAACAGAGGCAAACAGAGTGAAAACAGACGCAAACAGACTTCAACAAATGCAAACAGAGGGAAACAGACGCAAACAGAGTGAAACAGAGGCAAACAGAGTGAAACAGGGGCAAACAGAGTGAAACAGAGGCAAACAGAGGGTAACAGACGCAAACAGAGGTGAAACAGAGGCCAAACAGAGTGAAACAGAGGCAAACAGAATTAAACAGAGGCAAACAGACTTAAACAGGGGCAAACAGACTTAAACAGAGGCAAACAAGTTAAAAAGACCTTAAAGATAGGCAAACAGAGTTTAAACATAGGCAAACAGACTTAAACAGAGGCAAAGAGACTTAAACAGAGGCAGGCATAGTGAAACAGAGTGAAACAGAGGCAAATAGAGTGAAACAGAGGCAAGCAGAGCGAAACAGAGGCAAACAGAGTGAAACAGAGGCAAATAGAGTGAAACAGAGGCAAACAGAGTGAAACAGAGGCGGACTGAGGTGAAACAGAGGCAAACAGAGTGAAACAGAGGCGGACTGAGTGAAACAGATGCAAACAGAGTGAAACAGAGGCAAACAGAGTGAAACCGAGGCAAACAGAGTGAGAAACAGGCAAACAGAGGAAACAGAGTGAAACAGAGCAAACAGTGAGAAACAGAGGCAAACAGAGTGAAACAGATGCAAACAGAGTGAAACAGACTTAAACAGAGTGAAAGAGAGTGAAACAGAGGCAAACAGAGTTAAACAGAGGCAAACAGAGTGAAACAGAGACAAACAGAGTGAAACAGAGGCAAACAGACTTAAACAGAGGCAAAGAGACTTAAACAGAGGCAAGCATAGTGAAACAGAGTGAAACAGAGGCAAATAGAGTGAAAACAGAGGCAAGCAGAGTGAAACAGAGGCAAACAGAGTGAAACAGAGTGAAAAAAGAGGCAAATAGAGTGAAACAGAGGCAAACAGAGTGAAACAGAGGCAAACAGAGTGAAACATAGGCAAACAGAGTGAAACAGAGGCAAACAGAGTGAAACAGAGGCAAACAGAGTGAAACAGACTTAAACAGAGTGAAACAGAGGCCAAACAGAGCGAAACAGAGGCAAACAGAGTGAAACAGAGGCAAACAGAGTGAAACAGTGGCAAAACAGACTGAAACAGAGGGAAAAAAGACTTAAACAGAGGCAAACAGAGTGAAACAGAGGCAAACAGAGTGAAACAGAGGCAAACAGAGTGAAACAGAGGCAAACAGAGTGAAACAGAGGCAACCAGAGTGAGGCAGAGGCAAACAAAGTGAAACAGAGGCAAACAGAGTGAAACAGACGCAGACAGAGTGAAACATAGGCAAACAGAGTGAAATAGATGCAAACAGAGTGAAACAGAGGCAAACAGAGTGAAACAGAGGCAAACAGAGTGAAAAAGAGGCAAACAGACTTAAACAGAGGCAAACAGAGTGAAACAGAGGCAAACAGAGTAAAACAGAGGCAAACAGAGTGAAACAGAGGCAAACAGAGTGAAACAGAGGCAACCTGAGAGAGGCAGAGGCAAACAGACCTTAAAACAGAGGAAAACAGAGTTAAACAGACTAAACAGAGGCAAACAGAATGAAACAGAGGCAAACAGAGTGAAACAGAGGCAAACAGAGTGAAACAGAGGCAACCAGAGTGAGGCAGAGGCAACAGAGTGAAACAGAGGCAACAGAGTGAAACAGAGGCAAACAGAGTGAAACAGAGGCAACCAGAGTGAGGCAGAGGCAAACAAAGTGAAACAGAGGGCAAACAGAGTGAAACAGAGGCAAACAGAGTGAAACAGAGGCATACAGTGTGAACAGAGGCAAACAGAGTGAAACAGAGGCAGGACTGAGTGAAACAGAGGCAAACAGAGTGAAACAGAGTCAAGCAGAGTGAAACGGTGGCAAACAGAGTGAAAACAGAGGCAAACAGAGTGAAACAGAGGCAAACAGATTTAAACAGAGGCAATCAGACTTAAACAGAGGCAAACAAACTTCAACAGAAGCAAATAGACTTGAACAGAGGCAAACAAACCTTAAACAGAGGCAAATAGGCTGAAACAGATGCAAACAGACTTAAACAGAGGCAAACAAGTGAAACAGAGGCAAACAGAGGTGAAACAGAGGCAAACAGAGTGAAACAGAGGTGGACTGAGTGAAACAGATGCAAACACAGTGAAACAGAGGCAAACAGAGTGAAACCGAGGCAAACAGAGTGAGAAACAGGCAAACAGAGTGAACAGAGTGAAACAGAGGCAAACAGTGTGGAACAGAGGCAAACAGAGTGAAAGAGATGCAAACAGAGTGAAACAGACTTAAACAGAGTGCAACAGAGTGAAACAGAGGCAAAACAGAGTGCAACAGAGGCACACCAGAGTGAAACAGAGGCAAACAGACTTAAACAGATGCAAACAGAGGGAAACAGACGCAAACAGAGTGAAACAGAGGCAAACAGAGTGAAACAGAGGCAAACAACTCAAACAGACGCAAACAGACTGAAACAGAGGCAAACAGAGGGTAACAGAGGGCAAACAGAGTGAAACAGAGGCAAACAGAGTGAAACAGAGGCAAACAGAGGTGAAACAGAGGCAAACAGAATTTAACAGAGGCAAACAAACTTAAACAGGGGCAAAACAGTCTTAAACAGAGGCAAACAGAGTTAAAAAGACTTAAAGATAGGCAAGCAGAGTTAAACAAAGGCAAACAGACTTAAACAGAGGCAAAGAGACTTAAACAGAGGCAAGCATAGTGAAACAGAGTGAAACAGAGGCAAAATAGAGTGAAACAGAGGCAAGCAGAGTGAAAACAGAGGCAAACAGAGTGAAACAGAGTGAAACAGAGGCAAATAGAGTGAAACAGAGGCAAACAGAGTGAAACAGAGGCAAACAGAGTGAAACAGAGGCAAACAGAGTGAAACAGAGGCAGACTGAGTGAAAACAGATGCAAACAGAGTGAAACAGACTGAAACAGAGTGAAACAGAGGCAAACAGAGCGAAACAGAGGCAAACAGAGTGAAACAGAGGCAAACAGAGTGAAACAGAGGCAAACAGACTGATACAGAGGGAAACAAACTTAAACAGAGGCAAACAGAGGCAAACAGAGTGAAACAGAGGCAAACAGCGTGAAACAGAGGCAACCAGAGTGAGGCAGAGGCAAACAGAGTGAAACAGAGGCAGACAGAGTGAAACAGAGGCAAACAGAGTGAAACAGATGCAAACAGAGTGAACCAGGGGCAAACAGAGTGAAACAGAGGCAAACAGAGTGAAAAAGAGGCAAACAGACTTAAACAGAGGCAACAGAGTGAAACAGAGGCAAACAGAGTACAACAGAGGCAAACAGAGTGAAACAGAGGCAAACAGAGTGAAACAGAGGCAACCTGAGTGAGGCAGAGGCAAACAGACCTTAAACAGAGGCAAACAGAGTTAAACAGCCTTAAACAGAGGCAAAAAGAATGAAACAGGGACAAAAAGAGTGAAACAGAGTGAAACAGAGGCAAACAGAGTGAAACAGAGGCAAATAGAGTGAAACAGAGGCAACCAGAGTGAGGCAGAGGGCAACAGAGTGAAACAGAGGCAAACAGAGTGAAACAGAGGCAAACAGAGTGAAACTGAGGCAAACAGAGTGAAACAGAGGCAGACTGAGTGAAACAGAGGCAAACAGAGTGAACAGAGTCAAGCAGAGTGAAACGGTGGCAAACAGAGTGAAACAGAGGCAAACAGAGTGAAACAGAGGCAAACAGACTTAAACAGAGGCAATCATACTTAAAGAGAGGCAAACAAACTTCAACAGAATCAAATAGACTTGAAACAGAGGCGAACAGACTTAAACAGAGGCAAACAGAGTGAAACAGATGCAAACAGAGTGAAACAGACTTAAACAGAGGTGAAACAGAGTGAAACAGAGGCAAACAGAGTTAAACAGAGGCAAACAGACTTAAACAGAGGCAAAGAGACTGAAACAGAGGCAAGCATAGTGAAACAGAGTGAAACAGAGGCAAATAGAGTGAAACAGAGGCAAGCAGAGTGAAAACAGAGGCAAACAGAGTGAAACAGAGTGAAACAGAGGCAAACAGAGTGAAACAGAGGCAAACAGAGTGAAACAGAGGCAAACAGAGTGAAACAGATGCAAACAGAGTGAAACAGATGCAAACAGAGTGAAACAGAGCACACAGACCGAAACAGAGGCAAACAGAGTGAAACAGAGGCAAACAGAGTGAAACAGAGGAAAACAGACTGAAACAGAGGGAAACAGACTTAAGCAGAGCAAACAGAGTGAAACAGAGGCAAGCAGAGTGAAACAGAGGCAAACAGAGTGAAACAGAGGCAACCAGAGTGAGGCAGAGGCAAACGAGTGAAACAGAGGCAGACAGAGTGAAACAGAGGCAAACAGAGTGAAACAGATGCAAACAGAGTGAACCAGGGGCAAACAGAGTGAAACAGAGGCAAACAGAGTGAAAAAGAGGCAAACAGACTTAAAAAGAGGCAAACAGAGTGAAACAGAGGCAAACAGAGTAAAACAGAGGCAAACAGAGTGAAACAGAGGCAAACAGAGTGAAACAGAGGCAACCTGAGTGAGGCAGAGGCAACCAGACCTAAACAGAGGCCAAACAGAGTTAAACAGACTTAAACAGAGGCAACAGAATGAAACAGAGGCAAAAAGAGTGAAACAGAGTGAAACAGAGGCAAACAGAGTGAAACAGAGGCAAACAGAGTGAAACAGAGGGCAACCAGAGTGAGGCAGAGGCAACAGAGTGAAACAGAGGCAAACAGCGTGAAACAGAGGCAAACAGAGTGAAACAGAGGCAACCAGAGTGAGGCAGAGGCAAACAAAGGTGAAACAGAGGCAAACAGAGTGAAACAGAGGCAGACTGAGTGAAACGGATGCAAACAGAGTGAAACAGAGGGCAAACAGAGTGAAACAGAGGCAAACAGACTTTAAACAGAGGCAATCAGACTTAAACAGAGGCAAACAAACTTCAACAGAAGCAAATAGACTTGAAAAGAGGCAAACAGACATACACAGAGGCAAATAGGCTTAAACAGATGCAAACAGACTTAAACAGAGGCAAACAGACTTAAACAGAGGCAAACAGTGAAAAACAGAGGCAAACAGTGGCAAACAGAGGCAAACAGTGGAAAACAGAGGCAAACAGAGGCAAACAGAGGCAAACAGACTTAAACAGAGGCAAACAGGACGTAAACAGAGGCAAACAGAGTTAAATAGACTTATACAGAGTCAAACAGAGTGAAACAGAGGCAAACAGGGTGAAAACAGAGTGAAAAAGAAGGCAAAACAGAGTGAAACAGAAGCAAACAGAATGAAACAGAGGCAACCAGAGTGAGGCAGAGGCAAACAGAGTGAAACAGAGGCAAACAGAGTGGAACAGAGGCAAACAGGAGTGAAGCAGAGGCAAACAGAGTGAAACAGAGGCAGACAGTCTGAAGCAGAGGGAAACAGAGTGAAACAGAGGCAGACAGAGTGAAACAGAGGCAAGCAGAGTGAAACCAGAGGCAAACAGAGTGCAACAGAGTCAAACAGAGTGAAACAGAGGCAAACAGACTGAAACAGAGGCAAACAGAGTGAAACAGAGGCAAATAGAGGCCAACAGAGGCAACAAGAGTGAAACAGAGAGAAACGGAGGCAAACAGAGGCAAACAGAGCAAAACAGAGGCAAACAGAGGCCAACAGAGGCTAACAGACTTAAACAGAGGCAAACAGAGTGAAACAGAAGGGCAAACAGATTTAAACAGAGAGGCAAACAGAGTGAAACAGAGAGAAACGGAGGCAAAACAGAGGCAAACAGAGCAAAACAGAGGCAAACAGAGGCCAACAGTGGCAAATAGACTTAACAGAGGCAAACAGACTTAAACAGAGGCAAACAGACTTAAACAGAGGCAAACAGACTTTAAACAGGGGGCAAACAGACTTAAAGGGAGGCAAATAGAGTTAAACAGACTGAAACAGAGGCAACGACAGTGAGGCAGAGGCAAAACAGAGTGAAACAGAGGCAAACAGAGTGAAACAGAGGCAAACAGAGTGAAACAGAGGCAGACTGAGTGAAACAGATGCAAACAGAGGTGAAACAGAGGCAAACAGAGTGAAACCGAGGCAACTAAGTGAAACAGAGGCAAACAGAGTGAAACAGAGTGAAACAGAGTGAAACAGAGGCAAACAGTGTGAAACAGAGGCAAACAGAGGTGAAACAGATGCAAACAGAGTGAAAACAGACTTAAACAGAGTGAAACAGAGGCAAACAGAGTTAAACAGAGGCAAACAGAGTGAAGCAGAGGCAAACAGAGGGTAACAGACGCAAACAGGGTGAAACAGAGGCAAACAGAGTGAAACAGAGGCAAACAGAGTGAAACAGAGGCAAACAGAAAATTAAACAGAGGCAAACAGACTAAAACAGGGGCAAACAGACTTAAACAGAGGCAAATAGAGTTAAAAGACTGAAAGATAGGCAAACAGAGTTAAACAGAGGCAAACAGACTTAAACAGAGGCAAACAGTGAAAAACAGAGGCAAACAGTGGCAAACAGAGGCAAACAGAGGAAAACAGAGGCAAACAGAGGCAAACAGAGGCAAACAGACTTATACAGAGGCAAACAGACGCAAACAGAGGCAAACAGAGTTTAAATAGACTTAAACAGAGTGAAACAGAGTGAAACAGAGGCAAACAGAGGTGAAACAGAGTGAAAAAGAGGCAAAAAGAGTGAAACAGAGGCAAACAGAGTGAAACAGAAGCAAACAGAGCGAAAACAGAGGCAACCAGAGTGAGGCAGAGGCCAAACAGAGTGAAACAGAGGCAAACAGAGTGGAACAGAGGCAAACAGAGTGAGCAGAGGCAAACAGAGTGAAACAGAGGCAGACAGTCTGAAGAGCAGAGGGAAACAGACTGAAACAGAGGCAGACAGAGTGAAACAGAGGCAAGCAGAGTGAAACAGAGGCAAACAGAGTGCAACAGAGGCAAACAGAGTGAAACAGAGGCAAACAGACTGAAACAGAGGCAAACAGAGTGAAACAAGAGGC
>JANJGN010005003.1:0-27900 GCA_026770705.1 Isurus oxyrinchus
CGCAGTCAATCTGTTCCACTCCAACCCAACATGTTCACTCAACCCTTTGTCAATAATTCACAACCCGGTGATATATCTTTCTGGACAAAGACCAGGCTCAGTCACCGCTGTCCCCACCACCCCCCCCAACCCCAGCACCCTGTGTTACTGACTGTAACTCTACTGATGTTAATCCAGCTCCCTCACACTGACACTCAGTAACCCCACTCCCCCCAGCGCCCTGTGTTACTGACTGTATCTCTACTGATGTTAATCCAGCTCCCTCACACTGTCACTCAGTAACCCGTCTCCCCCCAGCACCCTGTGTTACTGACTGTAACTCTACTGATGTTAATCCAGCTCCCTCACACTGTCACTCAGTAACCCGTCTCCCCCCAGCACCCTGTGTTACTGACTGTAACTCTACTGATGTTAATCCAGCTCCTTCACACTGTCACTCAGTAACCCCTCTCCCCCCAGCGCCCTGTGTTACTGACTGTGTCTCTACTGATGTTAATCCAGCTCCCTCACACTGTCACTCAGTATCCCCTCTCCCCCATCTCCGTGTTACTGACTGTATCTGTACTGATGTTAATCCAGCTCCCTCACACTGTCACTCAGTAACCCCTCTCCCCCCAGCTCCCTGTGTTACTGACTGTATCTGTACTGATGTTAATCCAGCTCCTTCACACTGTCACTGAGTAACCGCTCTCCCCCCAGCGCCCTGTGTTACTGACTGTATCTCTACTGATGTTAATCCAGCACCCTCACACTGTCACTCAGTAACCCCTATCCCCCCAGCGCCCTGTGTTACTGACTGTATCTCTACTGATGTAAATCCAGCTCCCTCACACTGTCACTCAGTAACCCCTCACCCCCCAGCGCACTGTGTTACTGACTGTATCTCTACTGATGTTAATCCAGCTCTCTCACACTGTCACTCAATAACCCCTCTCCCCCCAGCACCCTGTGTTACTGACTGTATCTCTACTGATGTTAATCCAGCTCCCTCACACTGTCACTCAGTAACACCTCTCCCCCAGCACCCCGTGTTACTGACTGTATCTCTACTGATGTTAATCCAGCTCCCTCACACTGTCACTCAGTACCCCCTCTCCCCCCAGCACCCTGTGTTACTGACTGTATTTCTACTGATGTTAATCCAGCTCCCTCTCACTGTCACTCAGTAACCCCTCTCCCCCCAGCACCTTGTGTTACTGACTGTATCTCTACTGATGTTAATCCAGCTCCCTCACACTGTCACTCAGTAACCCCTCACCCCCCAGCGCCCTGTGTTACTGACTGTATCTCTACTGATGTTAATCCAGCTCCCTCACACTGTCACTCAGTAACCCCTCACCCCCCCAAGCACCCTGTGTTACTGACTGTATCTGTACTGATGTTAATCCAGCTCCCTCACACTGTCACTCAGTATCCCCTCACCCCCCAACCCTGTGTTACAGACTGTATCTCTACTGATGTTAATCCAGTTCCCTCACACTATCACTCAGTAACCCCTCTCCCTCCAGCGCCCTGTGTTACTGACTGTATCTCTACTGATGTTAATCCAGCTCCCTCACACTGTCACTCAGAAAACCATCTGCCCCCAGTGCCCAGTGTCAATGACTGTATCTCTACTGATGTTAATACAGCTCCCTCACACTGTCACTCAGTAACCCTTCTCCACCCAGCGCCCTGTGTTACTGACTGTATCACTACTGATGTTAATACAGCTCCTTCACACTGTCACTCAGTAACCCCTCTCCCCCCAGCACCCTGTGTTACTGACTTTATCTCTACTGATGTTAATCCAGCTCCCTCACACTGTCACTCAGTAACCCCTCTCCCCCCAAGTGCCCTGTTACTGACTGTAACTCTACTGATGTTAATCCAGTTCCCTCACACTGTCACTCAGTAACCCTTCTCCACCCATCTCCCTGTGTTACTGACTGTATCTCTACTGATGTTAATCCAGCTCCCTCACACTGTCACTCAGTAACCCGTCTCCCCCCAGCGCCCTGTGTTACTGACTGTATCTCTACTGATGTTAATCCAGTTCCCTCACACTGTCACTCAGTAACCCCTCTCCCCCCAGTGCCCTGTTACTGACGGTATCTCTACTGATGTTAATCCAGTTCCCTCACACTGTCACTCAGTAACCCTTCTCCACCCAGCGCCCTGTGTTACTGACTGTACCACTACTGATGTTAATACAGCTCCTTCACACTGTCACTCAGTAACCCCTCTCCCCCCAGCACTCTGTGTTACTGACTTTATCTCTACTGATGTTAATCCAGCTCCCTCACACTGTCACTCAGTAACCCCTCTCCCCCAGCACCCCGTGTTACTGACTGTACCTCTACTGATGTTAATCCAGCTCCCTCACACTGTCACTCAGTAACCCGTCTCCCCCCAGCGCCCTGTGTTACTGACTGTATCTCTACTGATGTTAATCCAGTTCCCTCACACTGTCACTCAGTAACCCCTCTCCCCCCAGTGCCCTGTTACTGACTGTATCTCTACTGATGTTAATCCAGTTCCCTCACACTGTCACTCAGTAACCCTTCTCCACCCAGCGCCCTGTGTTACTGACTGTATCACTACTGATGTTAATACAGCTCCTTCACACTGTCACTCAGTAAGCCCTCTCCCCCCAGCACCCTGTGTTACTGACTTTATTTCTACTGATGTTAATCCAGCTCCCTCACACTGTCACTCAGTAACCCCTCTCCGCCAGCACCCCGTCTTACTGACTGTATCTCTACTGATGTTAATCCAGCTCCCTCACACTGTCACTCAGTAATAACTCTCCCCCCAGCGCCCTGTGATACTGACTGTATCACTACTGATGTTAATCCAGCTCCCTCACACTGTCACTCAGTAACTCCTCTCCCCCCCAGCACCCTGTGTTACTGATTGTATCTCTACTGATGTTAATCCAGTTCCCTCACACTGTCACTCAGTAACCCTTCTCCACCAAGCGCCCTGTGTTACTGACTGTATCACTACTGATGTTAATCCAGCTCCTTCACACTGTCACTGAGTAACACCTCTACCGCAGCGCGCTGTGTTACTGACTGTATCTCTACTGATGTTAATCCAGCTCCCTCACACTGACACTCAGTAACCCCTCTCCCCCCAGCACCCTGTGTTACTGACTGTATCTCTACTGATGTTAATCCAGCTCCCTCACACTGTCACTCAGTAACCCCTCTCACCCCAGCGCCCTGTGTTACTGACTGTATCTCTACTGATGTTAATCCAGCTCCCTCACACTGTCACTCAGTAATCCCTCTCCACCCAGCGCCCTGTGTTACTGACTGTATCTCTACTGATGTTAATCCAGCTCCCTCACACTGTCACTCAGTAATAACTCACCCCCCAGCGCCCTGTGATACTGACTGTATCACTACTGATGTTAATCCAGCTCCCTCACACTGTCACTCAGTACCCCTCTCCCCCCCAGCACCCTGTGTTACTGATTGTATCTCTACTGATGTTAATCCAGTTCCCTCACACTGTCACTCAGTAACCCTTCTCCACCGAGCGCCCTGTGTTACTGACTGTATCACTACTGATGTTAATCCAGCTCCTTCACACTGTCACTGAGTAACACCTCTACCCGCAGCGCCCTGTGTTACTGACTGTATCTCTACTGATGTTAATCCAGCTCCCTCACACTGACACTCAGTAACCCTCTCCCCCCAGCACCCTGTGTTACTGACTGTATCTCTACTGATGTTAATCCAGCTCCCTCACACTGTCACTCAGTAACCCCTCTCACCCCAGCGCCCTGTGTTACTGACTGTATCTCTACTGATGTTAATCCAGCTCCTCACACTGTCACTCAGTAATCCCTCTCCACCCAGCGCCCTGTGTTACTGACTGTATCTCTACTGATGTTAATCCAGCTCCCTCACACTGTCACTCAGTAAACCCTATCCCCCAGCGCCCTCTGTTACTGACTGTATCTCTACTGATATTAATCCAGCTCCCTCACACTGTCACTCAGTAAACCCTCTCCCCCCAGCACCCTGTGTTACTGACTGTATCTCTACTCATGTTGATCCAGCTCCTTCACACTGTCACTCAATAACCCCTCTCCACCCAGTGCCCCGTGTTACTGACTGTATCTCTACTGATGTTAATCCAGCTCCCTCACACGGTCACTCAGTAACCCCCTCTCCCCCCAGCACCCCGTGTTACTGACTGTATCTGTACTGATGTGAATCCAGCTCCCTCACACTGTCACTCAGTAACCCCTCTCCCCCCAAAACTGTGTTACTGACTGTATCTCTACTGATGTTAATCCAGCTCCCTCGCACTGTCACTCAGGAACCCCACTCCCCCAGCGCCCTGTGTTACTGACTGTATCTCTACTGATGTTAATGCAGCTCCCTCACACTGTCACTCAGTAACCCCTCTCCCCCAGCACCCTGTGTTACTGACTGTATCTCCACTGATGTTACTCCAGCTCCCTCACACTGTCACTCAGTAACCCCTCTCCCCCCAGCAACCTGTGTTACTGACTGTATCTCTACTGATGTTAATCCAGCTCCTCACACTGTCACTCAGTAACGCCTCTCCGCCGAGCGCCCTGTGTTACTGACTGTATGTCTACTGAAGTTATTCCAGCTCCCTAACACTGTCACTCAATAACCCCACTCCCCCCAGCGCCCCGTGTTACTGACTATATCTGTACTGATGTTAATCCAGCTCCCTCACACTGTTACTCAGTAACCCGTCTCCCCCCAGCGCCCTGTGTTACTGACTGTATCTGTGCTGCTGTTAATCCAGCTCCCTCACACTGTCACTCAATAACCCCTCTCCCCCCAGCAGGCTGTGTTACTGACTGTATCTCTACTGATGTTAATCCAGATCCCTCTCACTGTCACTCAGTAACCCGTCTCCCCCCAGCACCCTGTGTTACTGATTGTACCTCTACTGATGTTAATCCAGCTTCATCACACTGTCACTCCGTAACCCCTCTGCCCCCAGCGCCCCGTGTTATTGACTGTATCTGTACTAATGTTAATCCAGTTCCCTCACACTGTCACTCAGTAACCCCTCTCCCCCCAGCGCCCATTTGTTACTGACTGTATCTCTACTGATGTTAATCCAGCTCCCTCACAAGGTCACTCAGTATCCCCTCTCACCCAGCACCCTGTGTTACTGACTGTATCTACATTGATGTTAATCCAGCTCCCTCACACTGTCACTCAGTAACCCCTCTTCCCCCAGCGCCCTGTGTTACTGACTGTATCTCTACTGATGTTAATCCAGCTCCCTCACACTGTCACTCAGTAACCCCTCTCCCCCAGCGCCCTGTAACTGATTGTATCTCTACTGATGTTAATCCAGCTCCCTCACACTGTCACTCAGTAACCCCTCTCCCCCCAGCGCCCTGTCTTACTGACTGTATCTCTACTGATGTTAATCCAGCTCCCTCACACTGTCACTCAGTAACCCTTCTCCACCCAGCACCCTGTTTTACTGATTGTATCTCTACTGATATTAATCCAGCTCCCTCACACTGTCACTCAGTAACCCCTCTCCCCCCAGCACCCTGTGTTACTGACTGTATCTCTACTGATGTTAATCCAGCTCCCTCACAGTCACTCAGTAACCCCTCTCCCCCCAGCGCCCTGTGTTACTGACTGTATCTCTACTGATGTTAATCCAGCTCCCTAACACTGTCACTCAATAACCCCTCTCCCCCCAGCGCCCCGTGTTACTGCCTGTATCTGTACTGATGTTAATCCAGCTCCCTCACACTGTCACTCTTGTAACCCGTCTTCCCCCAGCACCCTGTGTTACTGACTGTATCTGTACTGCTGTTAATCCAGCTCCCTCACACTGTCACTCAGTAACCCCTCCCCCCCCAAGCACCCTGTGTTACTGACTGTATCTCTACTGATGTTAATCCAGCTCCCTCACACTGTCACTCAGTAACCCCTCTCCCCCCAGCACCCTGTGTTTCTGATTGTATCTCTACTGATGTTAATCCAGCTCCCTCACACTGTCACTCAGTAACCCCTCTCCCCCCAGCTCCCTGTGTTACTGACTGTATCTCTACTGATGTTAATCCAGCTCCCTCACACTGTCACTCAGTAACCCCTCTCCCCCCAGCGCCCTGTCTTACTGACTGTATCTCTACTGATGTTAATCCAGTTCCCTCACACTGTCACTCAGTAACCCTTCTCCACCCAGCACCCTGTGTTACTGACTGTATCTCTACTGATGTTAATCCAGTTCCCTCACACTGTCACTCAGTAACCCTTCTCCACCCAGCACCCTGTGTTACTGACTGTATCTCTACTGATGTTAATCCAGTTCCCTCACACTGTCACTCAGTAACCCTTCTCCACCCAGCACCGTGTTACTGACTGAATCTCTACTGATGTTAATCCAGCTCCCTCACAATCACTCAGTAACCCCTCTCCCCCCAGCGCCCTGTGTTACTGACTGTATTTCTACTGATGTTAATCCAGCTCCCTCACACTGTCACTCAGTAACCCCTCTCCCCCAGCACCCCGTGTTACTGACTGTATCTCTACTGATGTTAATCCAGCTCCCTCACACTGTCACTCAGTAACCCCTCACCCCCCCAGCACCCTGTGTTACTGAGTCTATCTCCACTGATGTTAAACCAGCTCCCTCACACTGTCACTCAGTAACCCCTCACCCCCCAACCCTGTGTTACACACTGTATCTCTACTGATGTTAATCCAGTTCCCTCACACTATCACTCAGTAACCCCTCTCCCTCCAGCACCCTGTGTTACTGACTGTATCTCTACTGATGTTAATCCAGCTTCCTCACACTGTCACTCAGTAAAACCTCTGCCTCCAGTGCCCAGTGTCAATGACTGTATCTCTACTGATGTTAATACAGCTCCCTCACACTGTCACTCAGTATCCCCTCTCACCCATCTCCCTGTGTTACTGACTGTATCTCTACTGATGTTAATCCAGCTCCCTCACACTGTCACTCAGTAACCCGTCTCCCCCCAGCGCCCTGTGTTACTGACTGTATCTCTACTGATGTTAATACAGCTCCCTCACACTGTCACTCAGTATCCCCTCTCACCCATCTCCGTGTGTTACTGACTGTATCTCTACTGATGTTAATCCAGCTCCCTAACACTGTCACTCAATAACCCCTCTCCCCCCAGCGCCCCGTGTTACTGCCTGTATCTGTACTGATGTTAATCCAGCTCCCTCACACTGTCACTCTTGTAACCCGTCTTCCCCCAGCACCCTGTATTACTGACTGTATCTGTACTGCTGTTAATCCAGCTCCCTCACACTGTCACTCAGTAACCCCTCCCCCCCAAGCACCCTGTGTTACTGACTGTATCTCTACTGATGTTAATCCAGCTCCCTCACACTGTCACTCAGTAACCCCTCTCCCCCCAGCACCCTGTGTTTCTGATTGTATCTCTACTGATGTTAATCCAGCTCCCTCACACTGTCACTCAGTAACCCCTCTCCCTCCAGCTCCCTGTGTTACTGACTGTATCTCTACTGATGTTAATCCAGCTCCCTCACACTGTCACTCAGTAACCCCTCTCCCCCCAGCGCCCTGTCTTACTGACTGTATCTCTACTGATGTTAATCCAGTTCCCTCACACTGTCACTCAGTAACCCTTCTCCACCCAGCACCCTGTGTTACTGACTGTATCTCTACTGATGTTAATCCAGTTCCCTCACACTGTCACTCAGTAACCCTTCTCCACCCAGCACCCTGTGTTACTGACTGTATCTCTACTGATGTTAATCCAGTTCCCTCACACTGTCACTCAGTAACCCTTCTCCACCCAGCACCCTGTGTTACTGACTGAATCTCTACTGATGTTAATCCAGCTCCCTCACAGTCACTCAGTAACCCCTCTCCCCCCAGCGCCCTGTGTTACTGACTGTATTTCTACTGATGTTAATCCAGCTCCCTCACACTGTCACTCAGTAACCCCTCTCCCCCAGCACCCCGTGTTACTGACTGTATCTCTACTGATGTTAATCCAGCTCCCTCACACTGTCACTCAGTAACCCCTCACCCCCCAGCACCCTGTGTTACTGACTGTATCTCTACTGATGTTAATCCAGCTCCCTCACACTGTCACTCAGTAACCCCTCACCCCCCAGCACCCTGTGTTACTGACTGTATCTCCACTGATGTTAAACCAGCTCCCTCACACTGTCACTCAGTAACCCCTCACCCCCCAATCCTGTGTTACAGACTGTATCTCTACTGATGTTAATCCAGTTCCCTCACACTATCACTCAGTAACCCCTCTCCCTCCAGCGCCCTGTGTTACTGACTGTATCTCTACTGATGTTAATCCAGCTTCCTCACACTGTCACTCAGTAAAACCTCTGCCCCCAGTGCCCAGTGTCAATGACTGTATCTCTACTGATGTTAATACAGCTCCCTCACACTGTCACTCAGTATCCCCTCTCACCCATCTCCCTGTGTTACTGACTGTATCTCTACTGATGTTAATCCAGCTCCCTCACACTGTCACTCAGTAACCCGTCTCCCCCCAGCGCCCTGTGTTACTGACTGTATCTCTACTGATGTTAATACAGCTCCCTCACACTGTCACTCAGTATCCCCTCTCACCCATCTCCGTGTGTTACTGACTGTATCTCTACTGATGTTAATCCAGATCCCTCACACTGTCACTCAGTAACCCCTCTCCCCCCAACCCTGTGTTACAGACTGTATCTCTACTGATGTTAATCCAGTTCCCTCACACTATCACTCAGTAACCCCTCTCCCTCCAGCACCCTGTGTTACTGACTGTATCTCTACTGATGTTAATCCAGCTTCCTCACACTGTCACTCAGTAAAACCTCTGCCCCCAGTGCCCAGTGTCAATGACTGTATCTCTACTGATGTTAATACAGCTCCCTCACACTGTCACTCAGTATCCCCTCTCACCCATCTCCCTGTGTTACTGACTGTATCTCTACTGATGTTAATCCAGCTCCCTCACACTGTCACTCAGTAACCCGTCTCCCCCCAGCGCCCTGTGTTACTGACTGTATCTCTACTGATGTTAATACAGCTCCCTCACACTGTCACTCAGTATCCCCTCTCACCCATCTCCGTGTGTTACTGACTGTATCTCTACTGATGTTAATCCAGCTCCCTAACACTGTCACTCAATAACCCCTCTCCCCCCAGCGCCCCGTGTTACTGCCTGTATCTGTACTGATATAAATCCAGCTCCCTCACACTGTCACTCTTGTAACCCGTCTTCCCCCAGCACCCTGTGTTACTGACTGTATCTGTACTGCTGTTAATCCAGCTCCCTCACACTGTCACTCAGTAACCCCTCCCCCCCAAGCACCCTGTGTTACTGACTGTATCTCTACTGATGTTAATCCAGCTCCCTCACACTGTCACTCAGTAACCCCTCTCCCCCCAGCACCCTGTGTTTCTGATTGTATCTCTACTGATGTTAATCCAGCTCCCTCACACTGTCACTCAGTAACCCCTCTCCCTCCAGCTCCCTGTGTTACTGACTGTATCTCTACTGATGTTAATCCAGCTCCCTCACACTGTCACTCAGTAACCCCTCTCCCCCCAGCGCCCTGTCTTACTGACTGTATCTCTACTGATGTTAATCCAGTTCCCTCACACTGTCACTCAGTAACCCTTCTCCACCCAGCACCCTGTGTTACTGACTGTATCTCTACTGATGTTAATCCAGTTCCCTCACACTGTCACTCAGTAACCCTTCTCCACCCAGCACCCTGTGTTACTGACTGTATCTCTACTGATGTTAATCCAGTTCCCTCACACTGTCACTCAGTAACGCTTCTCCACCCAGCACCCTGTGTTACTGACTGAATCTCTACTGATGTTAATCCAGCTCCCTCACAGTCACTCAGTAACCCCTCTCCCCCCAGCGCCCTGTGTTACTGACTGTATTTCTACTGATGTTAATCCAGCTCCCTCACACTGTCACTCAGTAACCCCTCTCCCCCAGCACCCCGTGTTACTGACTGTATCTCTACTGATGTTAATCCAGCTCCCTCACACTGTCACTCAGTAACCCCTCACCCCCCAGCACCCTGTGTTACTGACTGTATCTCCACTGATGTTAAACCAGCTCCCTCACACTGTCACTCAGTAACCCCTCACCCCCCAACCCTGTGTTACAGACTGTATCTCTACTGATGTTAATCCAGTTCCCTCACACTATCACTCAGTAACCCCTCTCCCTCCAGCGCCCTGTGTTACTGACTGTATCTCTACTGATGTTAATCCAGCTTCCTCACACTGTCACTCAGTAAAACCTCTGCCCCCAGTGCCCAGTGTCAATGACTGTATCTCTACTGATGTTAATACAGCTCCCTCACACTGTCACTCAGTATCCCCTCTCACCCATCTCCCTGTGTTACTGACTGTATCTCTACTGATGTTAATCCAGCTCCCTCACACTGTCACTCAGTAACCCGTCTCCCCCCAGCGCCCTGTGTTACTGACTGTATCTCTACTGATGTTAATACAGCTCCCTCACACTGTCACTCAGTATCCCCTCTCACCCATCTCCGTGTGTTACTGACTGTATCTCTACTGATGTTAATCCAGTTCCCTCACACTGTCACTCAGTAACCCCTCTCCCCCCAACCCTGTGTTACAGACTGTATCTCTACTGATGTTAATCCAGTTCCCTCACACTATCACTCAGTAACCCCTCTCCCTCCAGCGCCCTGTGTTACTGACTGTATCTCTACTGATGTTAATCCAGCTCCCTCACACTGTCACTCAGAAAACCCTCTGCCCCCAGTGCCCAGCGTCAATGACTGTATCTCTACTGATGTTAATACAGCTCCCTCACACTGTCACTCACTATCCCCTCTCACCCATCTCCCTGTGTTACTGACTGTATCTCTACTGATGTTAATCCAGCTCCCTCACACTGTCATTCAGTAACCCGTCTCCCCCCAGCGCCCTGTGTTACTGACTGTATCTCTACTGATGTTAATCCAGTTCCCTCACACTGTCACTCAGTAACCCCTCTCCCCCCAGTGCCCTGTTACTGACGGTATCTCTACTGATGTTAATCCAATTCCCTCACACTGTCACTCAGTAACCCTTCTCCACCCAGCGCCCTGTGTTACTGACTGTACCACTACTGATGTTAATACAGCTCCTTCACACTGTCACTCAGTAACCCCTCTCCCCCCAGCACCCTGTGTTACTGACTTTATCTCTACTGATGTTAATCCAGCTCCCTCACACTGTCACTCAGTAACCCCTCTCCCCCAGCACCCCGTGTTACTGACTGTACCTCTACTGATGTTAATCCAGCTCCTTCACACTGTCACTCAGTAACCCGTCTCCCCCCAGCGCCCTGTGTTACTGACTGTATCTCTACTGATGTTAATCCAGTTCCCTCACACTGTCACTCAGTAACCCCTCTCCCCCCAGTGCCCTGTTACTGACTGTATCTCTACTGATGTTAATCCAGTTCCCTCACACTGTCACTCAGTAACCCTTCTCCACCCAGCGCCCTGTGTTACTGACTGTATCACTACTGATGTTAATACAGCTCCTTCACACTGTCACTCAGTAACCCCTCTCCCCCAGCACCCCGTGTTACTGACTGTATCTCTACTGATGTTAATCCAGCTCCCTCACACTGTCACTCAGTAACCCCTCACCCCCCAGCACCCTGTGTTACTGACTGTATCTCTACTGATGTTAATCCAGCTCCCTCACACTGTCACTCAGTAACCCCTCACCCCCCAGCACCCTGTGTTACTGACTGTATCTCCACTGATGTTAAACCAGCTCCCTCACACTGTCACTCAGTAACCCCTCACCCCCCAACCTTGTGTTACAGACTGTATCTCTACTGATGTTAATCCAGTTCCCTCACACTGTCACTCAGTAACCCTTCTCCACCCAGCGCCCTGTGTTACTGACTGTATCACTACTGATGTTAATCCAGCTCCTTCACACTGTCACTCAGTAACACCTCTCCCCGCAGCGCCCTGTGTTACTGACTGTATCTCTACTGATGTTAATCCAGCTCCCTCACAGTGACACTCAGTAACCCCTCTCCCCCCCAGCACCCTGTGTTACTGATTGTATCTCTACTGATGTTAATCCAGTTCCCTCACACTGTCACTCAGTAACCCTTCTCCACCGAGCGCCCTGTGTTACTGACTGTATCACTACTGATGTTAATCCAGCTCCTTCACACTGTCACTGAGTAACACCTCTCCCCGCAGCGCCCTGTGTTACTGACTGTATCTCTACTGATGTTAATCCAGCTCCCTCACACTGTCACTCAGTATCCCCTCTCACCCAGCACCCTGTGTTACTGACTGTATCTACACTGATGTTAATCCAGTTCCCTCACACTGTCACTCAGTAACCCCTCTCCCCCCAGCGCCCTGTGTTACTGACTGTATCTCTACTGATGTTAATCCAGCTCCCTCACACTGTCACTCAGTAACCCCTCTCCCCCCAGCGCCCTGTAACTGATTGTATCTCTACTGATGTTAATCCAGCTCCCTCACACTGTCACTCAGTAACCCCTCTCCCCCCAGCGCCCTGTCTTACTGACTGTATCTCTACTGATGTTAATCCAGCTCCCTCACACTGTCACTCAGTAACCCTTCTCCACCCAGCACCCTGTTTTACTGATTGTATCTCTACTGATATTAATCCAGCTCCCTCACACTGTCACACAGTAACCCCTCTCCCCCCAGCGCCCCGTGTTACTGCCTGTATCTGTACTGATGTTAATCCAGCTCCCTCACACTGTCACTCTTGTAACCCGTCTTCCCCCAGCACCCTGTGTTACTGACTGTATCTGTACTGCTGTTAATCCAGCTCCCTCACACTGTCACTCAGTAACCCCTCCCCCCCAAGCACCCTGTGTTACTGACTGTATCTCTACTGATGTTAATCCAGCTCCCTCACACTGTCACTCAGTAACCCCTCTCCCCCCAGCACCCTGTGTTTCTGATTGTATCTCTACTGATGTTAATCCAGCTCCCTCACACTGTCACTCAGTAACCCCTCTCCCCCCAGCTCCCTGTGTTACTGACTGTATCTCTACTGATGTTAATCCAGCTCCCTCACACTGTCACTCAGTAACCCCTCTCCCCCCAGCGCCCTGTCTTACTGACTGTATCTCTACTGATGTTAATCCAGTTCCCTCACACTGTCACTCAGTAACCCTTCTCCACCCAGCACCCTGTGTTACTGACTGTATCTCTACTGATGTTAATCCAGTTCCCTCACACTGTCACTCAGTAACCCTTCTCCACCCAGCACCCTGTGTTACTGACTGTATCTCTACTGATGTTAATCCAGTTCCCTCACACTGTCACTCAGTAACCCTTCTCCACCCAGCATCCTGTGTTACTGACTGAATCTCTACTGATGTTAATCCAGCTCCCTCACAGTCACTCAGTAACCCATCTCCCCCAAGCGCCCTGTGTTACTGACTGTATTTCTACTGATGTTAATCCAGCTCCCTCACACTGTCACTCAGTAACCCCTCTCCCCCAGCACCCCGTGTTACTGACTGTATCTCTACTGATGTTAATCCAGCTCCCTCACACTGTCACTCAGTAACCCCTCACCCCCCAGCACCCTGTGTTACTGACTGTATCTCTACTGATGTTAATCCAGCTCCCTCACACTGTCACTCAGTAACCCCTCACCCCCCAGCACCCTGTGTTACTGACTGTATCTCCACTGATGTTAAACCAGCTCCCTCACACTGTCACTCAGTAACCCCTCACCCCCCAACCCTGTGTTACACACTGTATCTCTACTGATGTTAATCCAGTTCCCTCACACTATCACTCAGTAACCCCTCTCCCTCCAGCGCCCTGTGTTACTGACTGTATCTCCACTGATGTTAATCCAGCTTCCTCACACTGTCACTCAGTAAAACCTCTGCCCCCAGTGCCCAGTGTCAATGACTGTATCTCTACTGATGTTAATACAGCTCCCTCACACTGTCACTCAGTATCCCCTCTCACCCATCTCCCTGTGTTACTGACTGTATCTCTACTGATGTTAATCCAGCTCCCTCACACTGTCACTCAGTAACCCGTCTCCCCCCAGCGCCCTGTGTTACTGACTGTATCTCTACTGATGTTAATACAGCTCCCTCACACTGTCACTCAGTATCCCCTCTCACCCATCTCCGTGTGTTACTGACTGTATCTCTACTGATGTTAATCCAGTTCCCTCACACTGTCACTCAGTAACCCCTCTCCCCCCAACCCTGTGTTACAGACTGTATCTCTACTGATGTTAATCCAGTTCCCTCACACTATCACTCAGTAACCCCTCTCCCTCCAGCGCCCTGTGTTACTGACTGTATCTCTACTGATGTTAATCCAGCTCCCTCACACTGTCACTCAGAAAACCCTCTGCCCCCAGTGCCCAGCGTCAATGACTGTATCTCTACTGATGTTAATACAGCTCCCTCACACTGTCACTCAGTATCCCCTCTCACCCATCTCCCTGTGTTACTGACTGTATCTCTACTGATGTTAATCCAGCTCCCTCACACTGTCATTCAGTAACCCGTCTCCCCCCAGCGCCCTGTGTTACTGACTGTATCTCTACTGATGTTAATCCAGTTCCCTCACACTGTCACTCAGTAACCCCTCTCCCCCCAGTGCCCTGTTACTGACGGTATCTCTACTGATGTTAATCCAATTCCCTCACACTGTCACTCAGTAACCCTTCTCCACCCAGCGCCCTGTGTTACTGACTGTACCACTACTGATGTTAATACAGCTCCTTCACACTGTCACTCAGTAACCCCTCTCCCCCCAGCACCCTGTGTTACTGACTTTATCTCTACTGATGTTAATCCAGCTCCCTCACACTGTCACTCAGTAACCCCTCTCCCCCAGCACCCCGTGTTACTGACTGTACCTCTACTGATGTTAATCCAGCTCCCTCACACTGTCACTCAGTAACCCGTCTCCCCCCAGCGCCCTGTGTTACTGACTGTATCTCTACTGATGTTAATCCAGTTCCCTCACACTGTCAGTCAGTAACCCCTCTCCCCCCAGTGCCCTGTTACTGACTGTATCTCTACTGATGTTAATCCAGTTCCCTCACACTGTCACTCAGTAACCCTTCTCCACCCAGCGCCCTGTGTTACTGACTGTATCACTACTGATGTTAATACAGCTCCTTCACACTGTCACTCAGTGACCCCTCTCCCCCAGCACCCCGTGTTACTGACTGTATCTCTACTGATGTTAATCCAGCTCCCTCACACTGTCACTCAGTAACCCCTCACCCCCCAGCACCCTGTGTTACTGACTGTATCTCTACTGATGTTAATCCAGCTCCCTCACAGTGACACTCAGTAACCCCTCTCCCCCCCAGCACCCTGTGTTACTGATTGTATCTCTACTGATGTTAATCCAGTTCCCTCACACTGTCACTCAGTAACCCTTCTCCACCGAGCGCCCTGTGTTACTGACTGTATCACTACTGATGTTAATCCAGCTCCTTCACACTGTCACTGAGTAACACCTCTCCCCGCAGCGCCCTGTGTTACTGACTGTATCTCTACTGATGTTAATCCAGCTCCCTCACACTGTCACTCAGTATCCCCTCTCACCCAGCACCCTGTGTTACTGACTGTATCTACACTGATGTTAATCCAGCTCCCTCACACTGTCACTCAGTAACCCCTCTCCCCCCAGCGCCCTGTGTTACTGACTGTATCTCTACTGATGTTAATCCAGCTCCCTCACACTGTCACTCAGTAACCCCTCTCCCCCCAGCGCCCTGTAACTGATTGTATCTCTACTGATGTTAATCCAGCTCCCTCACACTGTCACTCAGTAACCCCTCTCCCCCCAGCGCCCTGTCTTACTGACTGTATCTCTACTGATGTTAATCCAGCTCCCTCACACTGTCACTCAGTAACCCTTCTCCACCCAGCACCCTGTTTTACTGATTGTATCTCTACTGATATTAATCCAGCTCCCTCACACTGTCACTCAGTAACCCCTCTACCCCCAGCGCCCCGTGTTACTGCCTGTATCTGTACTGATGTTAATCCAGCTCCCTCACACTGTCACTCTTGTAACCCGTCTTCCCCCAGCACCCTGTGTTACTGACTGTATCTGTACTGCTGTTAATCCAGCTCCCTCACACTGTCACTCAGTAACCCCTCCCCCCCAAGCACCCTGTGTTACTGACTGTATCTCTACTGATGTTAATCCAGCTCCCTCACACTGTCACTCAGTAACCCGTCTCCCCCCAGCGCCCTGTGTTACTGACTGTATCTCTACTGATGTTAATCCAGTTCCCTCACACTGTCACTCAGTAACCCCTCTCCCCCCAGTGCCCTGTTACTGACTGTATCTCTACTGATGTTAATCCAGTTCCCTCACACTGTCACTCAGTAACCCTTCTCCACCCAGCGCCCTGTGTTACTGACTGTATCACTACTGATGTTAATACAGCTCCTTCACACTGTCACTCAGTGACCCCTCTCCCCCAGCACCCCGTGTTACTGACTGTATCTCTACTGATGTTAATCCAGCTCCCTCACACTGTCACTCAGTAACCCCTCACCCCCCAGCACCCTGTGTTACTGACTGTATCTCTACTGATGTTAATCCAGCTCCCTCACAGTGACACTCAGTAACCCCTCTCCCCCCCAGCACCCTGTGTTACTGATTGTATCTCTACTGATGTTAATGCAGTTCCCTCACACTGTCACTCAGTAACCCTTCTCCACCGACCGCCCTGTGTTACTGACTGTATCACTACTGATGTTAATCCAGCTCCTTCACACTGTCACTGAGTAACACCTCTCCCCGCAGCGCCCTGTGTTACTGACTGTATCTCTACTGATGTTAATCCAGCTCCCTCACACTGTCACTCAGTATCCCCTCTCACCCAGCACCCTGTGTTACTGACTGTATCTACACTGATGTTAATCCAGCTCCCTCACACTGTCACTCAGTAACCCCTCTCCCCCCAGCGCCCTGTGTTACTGACTGTATCTCTACTGATGTTAATCCAGCTCCCTCACACTGTCACTCAGTAACCCCTCTCCCCCCAGCGCCCTGTAACTGATTGTATCTCTACTGATGTTAATCCAGCTCCCTCACACTGTCACTCAGTAACCCCTCTCCCCCCAGCGCCCTGTCTTACTGACTGTATCTCTACTGATGTTAATCCAGCTCCCTCACACTGTCACTCAGTAACCCTTCTCCACCCAGCACCCTGTTTTACTGATTGTATCTCTACTGATATTAATCCAGCTCCCTCACACTGTCACTCAGTAACCCCTCTCCCCCCAGCGCCCCGTGTTACTGCCTGTATCTGTACTGATGTTAATCCAGCTCCCTCACACTGTCACTCTTGTAACCCGTCTTCCCCCAGCACCCTGTGTTACTGACTGTATCTGTACTGCTGTTAATCCAGCTCCCTCACACTGTCACTCAGTAACCCCTCCCCCCCAAGCACCCTGTGTTACTGACTGTATCTCTACTGATGTTAATCCAGCTCCCTCACACTGTCACTCAGTAACCCCTCTCCCCCCAGCACCCTGTGTTTCTGATTGTATCTCTACTGATGTTAATCCAGCTCCCTCACACTGTCACTCAGTAACCCCTCTCCCCCCAGCTCCCTGTGTTACTGACTGTATCTCTACTGATGTTAATCCAGCTCCCTCACACTGTCACTCAGTAACCCCTCTCCCCCCAGCGCCCTGTCTTACTGACTGTATCTCTACTGATGTTAATCCAGTTCCCTCACACTGTCACTCAGTAACCCTTCTCCACCCAGCACCCTGTGTTACTGACTGTATCTCTACTGATGTTAATCCAGTTCCCTCACACTGTCACTCAGTAACCCTTCTCCACCCAGCACCCTGTGTTACTGACTGTATCTCTACTGATGTTAATCCAGTTCCCTCACACTGTCACTCAGTAACCCTTCTCCACCCAGCATCCTGTGTTACTGACTGAATCTCTACTGATGTTAATCCAGCTCCCTCACAGTCACTCAGTAACCCATCTCCCCCCAGCGCCCTGTGTTACTGACTGTATTTCTACTGATGTTAATCCAGCTCCCTCACACTGTCACTCAGTAACCCCTCTCCCCCAGCACCCCGTGTTACTGACTGTATCTCTACTGATGTTAATCCAGCTCCCTCACACTGTCACTCAGTAACCCCTCACCCCCCAGCACCCTGTGTTACTGACTGTATCTCTACTGATGTTAATCCAGCTCCCTCACACTGTCACTCAGTAACCCCTCACCCCCCAGCACCCTGTGTTACTGACTGTATCTCCACTGATGTTAAACCAGCTCCCTCACACTGTCACTCAGTAACCCCTCACCCCCCAACCCTGTGTTACAGACTGTATCTCTACTGATGTTAATCCAGTTCCCTCACACTATCACTCAGTAACCCCTCTCCCTCCAGCGCCCTGTGTTACTGACTGTATCTCTACTGATGTTAATCCAGCTCCCTCACACTGTCACTCAGTAAAACCTCTGCCCCCAGTGCCCAGTGTCAATGACTGTATCTCTACTGATGTTAATACAGCTCCCTCACACTGTCACTCAGTATCCCCTCTCACCCATCTCCGTGTTACTGACTGTATCTCTACTGATGTTAATCCAGCTCCCTCACACTGTCACTCAGTAACCCGTCTCCCCCCAGCGCCCTGTGTTACTGACTGTATCTCTACTGATGTTAATACAGCTCCCTCACACTGTCACTCAGTATCCCCTCTCACCCATCTCCGTGTGTTACTGACTGTATCTCTACTGATGTTAATCCAGCTCCCTCACACTGTCACTCAGTAACCCGTCTCCCCCCAGCGCCCTGTGTTACTGACTGTATCTCTACTGATGTTAATCCAGTTCCCTCACACTGTCACTCAGTAACCCCTCTACCCCCAACCCTGTGTTACAGACTGTATCTCTACTGATGTTAATCCAGTTCCCTCACACTATCACTCAGTAACCCCTCTCCCTCCAGCGCCCTGTGTTACTGACTGTATCTCTACTGATGTTAATCCAGCTCCCTCACACTGTCACTCAGAAAACCCTCTGCCCCCAGTGCCCAGTGTCAATGACTGTATCTCTACTGATGTTAATACAGCTCCCTCACACTGTCACTCAGTATCCCCTCTCACCCATCTCCCTGTGTTACTGACTGTATCTCTACTGATGTTAATCCAGCTCCCTCACACTGTCACTCAGTAACCCGTCTCCCCCCAGCGCCCTGTGTTACTGACTGTATCTCTACTGATGTTAATCCAGTTCCCTCACACTGTCACTCAGTAACCCCTCTCCCCCCAGTGCCCTGTTACTGACTGTATCTCTACTGATGTTAATCCAGTTCCCTCACACTGTCACTCAGTAACCCTTCTCCACCCAGCGCCCTGTGTTACTGACTGTACCACTACTGATGTTAATACAGCTCATTCACACTGTCACTCAGTAACCCCTCTCCCCCCAGCACCCTGTGTTACTGACTTTATCTCTACTGATGTTAATCCAGCTCCCTCACACTGTCACTCAGTAACCCCTCTCCCCCAGCACCCCGTGTTACTGACTGTACCTCTACTGATGTTAATCCAGCTCCCTCACACTGTCACTCAGTAACCCGTCTCCCCCCAGCGCCCTGTGTTACTGACTGTATCTCTACTGATGTTAATCCAGTTCCCTCACACTGTCACTCAGTAACCCCTCTCCCCCCAGTGCCCTGTTACTGACTGTATCTCTACTGATGTTAATCCAGTTCCCTCACACTGTCACTCAGTAACCCTTCTCCACCCAGCGCCCTGTGTTACTGACTGTATCACTACTGATGTTAATACAGCTCCTTCACACTGTCACTCAGTAACCCCACTCCCCCCAGCACCCTGTGTTACTGACTTTATCTCTACTGATGTTAATCCAGCTCCCTCACACTGTCACTCAGTAACCCCTCTCCGCCAGCACCCCGTCTTACTGACTGTATCTCTACTGATGTTAATCCAGCTCCCTCACACTGTCACTCAGTAATAACTCTCCCCCCAGCGCCCTGTGATACTGACTGTATCACTACTGATGTTAATCCAGCTCCCTCACACTGTCACTCAGTAACCCCTCTCCCCCAGCACCCCGTGTTACTGACTGTATCTCTACTGATGTTAATCCAGTACCCTCACACTATCACTCAGTAACCCCTCTCCCTCCAGCGCCCTGTGTTACTGACTGTATCTCTACTGATGTTAATCCAGCTTCCTCACACTGTCACTCAGTAAAACCTCTGCCCCCAGTGCCCAGTGTCAATGACTGTATCTCTACTGATGTTAATACAGCTCCCTCACACTGTCACTCAGTATCCCCTCTCACCCATCTCCCTGTGTTACTGACTGTATCTCTACTGATGTTAATCCAGCTCCCTCACACTGTCACTCAGTAACCCGTCTCCCCCCCAGCGCCCTGTGTTACTGACTGTATCTCTACTGATGTTAATACAGCTCCCTCACACTGTCACTCAGTATCCCCTCTCACCCATCTCCGTGTGTTACTGACTGTATCTCAACTGATGTTAATCCAGCTCCCTCACACTGTCACTCAGTAACCCCTCACCCCCCAGCACCCTGTGTTACTGACTGTATCTCTACTGATGTTAATCCAGCTCCCTCACACTGTCACTCAGTAACCCCTCACCCCCCAGCACCCTGTGTTACTGATTGTATCTCTACTGATGTTAATCCAGTTCCCTCACACTGTCACTCAGTAACCCTTCTCCACCGAGCGCCCTGTGTTACTGACTGTATCACTACTGATGTTAATCCAGCTCCTTCACACTGTCACTGAGTAACACCTCTCCCCCGCAGCGCCCTGTCTAACTGACTGTATCTCTACTGATGTTAATCCAGCTCCCTCACACTGACACTCAGTAACCCCTCTCCCCCCCAGCACCCTGTGTTACTGACTGTATCTCTACTGATGTTGATCCAGCTCCCTCACACCTGTCACTCAGTAACCCCTGTCACCCCAGCGCCCTCTGTTACTGACTGTATCTCTACTGATGTTAATCCAGCTCCCTCACACTGTCACTCAGTAATCCCTCTCCACCCAGCGCCCTGTGTTACTGACTGTATCTCTACTGATGTTAATCCAGCTCCCTCACACTGTCACTCAGTAAACCCTATCCCCCAGCGCCCTCTGTTACTGACTGTATCTCTACTGATGTTAATCCAGCTCCCTCACACTGTCACTCAGTAACCCCTCTCCCCCCAGCGCCATGTGTTACTGACTGTATCTCTACTGATGTGAATCCAGCTCCCTCACACTGTCACTCAGTAACCCCTCTCCCCCCAGCTCCCTGTGTTACTGGCTGTATCTCTACTGATGTTAATCCAGCTCTCTCACACTGTCACTCAGTAACCCCTCTCCCCCAGCACCCTGTATTACTGACTGTATCTCTACTGATATTAATCCAGCTCCCTCACACTGTCACTCAATAACCCCTCTCCCCCCAACCCTGTGTTACTGACTGTATCTCTACTGATGTTAATCCAGCTCCCTCGCACTGTCACTCAGGAACCCCATCCCCCAGCGCCCTGTGTTACTGACTGTATCTCTACTGATGTTAATCCAGCTCCCTCAAACTGTCACTCAGTAATCCCTCTCCCCCCAGCGCCCTGTGTTCCTGACTCTTTCTCTACTGTTGTTAATCCAGCTCCCTCACACTGTCACTCAGTACTTCGCCTCTCCCCCTAGCTCCCTGTGTTACTGACTGTATCTCTACTGATGTGAATGCAGCTCCCTCACACTGTCACTCAGTAACCCCTCTCCCCCCAGCTCCCTGTGTTACTGACTGTATCTCTACTGATGTAAATCCAGCTCCCTCACACTGTCACTCAGTAACCCCTCTCCCCCCAGCTCCCTGTGTTACTGACTGTATCTGTACTGATGTTAATCCTGCTCCCTCACACTGTCACTCAGTAACCCCTCTCCCCCCAGCGCCCTGTGTTACTGACTGTATCTCTACTGATGTTAATCCAGCTCCTCACACTGTCACTCAGTAACCCCTCTCCCCCCCAGCGCCCTGTGTTACTGACTGTATCTCTACTGATGTTAATCCAGCTCCCTCACACTGTCACTCAGTAACCCCCTCTCACCCCAGCGCCCTGTGTTACTGACTGTATCTCTACTGATGTTAATCCAGCTCCCTCACACTGTCACTCCAGTAACCCCTCTCCCCCCCAGCACCCTGTGTTACTGACTGTATCTCTACTGATGTTAATCCAGCTCCCTCACACTGTCACTCAGTAACCCCTCTCCCCCCAGCACCCTGTGTTACTGACTGTATCTCTACTGATGTTAATCCAGCTCCCTCACACTGTCACTCAGTAACCCCTCTCACCCCAGCGCCCTGTGTTACTGACTGTATCTCTACTGATGTTAATCCAGCTCCCTCACACTGTCACTCAGTAACCCCTCTCCCCCCCAGCACCCTGTGTTACTGACTGTATCTCTACTGATGTTAATCCAGCTCCCTCACACTGTCACTCAGTAACCCCTCTCCCCCAGCACCCTGTGTTACTGACTGTATCTCTACTGATGTTAATCCAGCTCCCTCACACTGTCACTCAGTAACCCCTCTCCCCCCAGCTCCCTGTGTTACTGACTGTATCTGTACTGATGTTAATCCTGCTCCCTCACACTGTCACTCAGTAACCCCTCTCCCCCCAGCGCCCTGTGTTACTGACTGTATCTCTACTGATGTTAATCCAGCTCCCTCACACTGTCACTCAGTAACCCCTCTCCCCCCAGTGCCCTGTGTTACTGACTGTATCTCTACTGATGTTAATCCAGCTCCCTCACACTGTCACTCAGTAACCCCTCTCACCCCAGCGCCCTGTGTTACTGACTGTATCTCTACTGATGTTAATCCAGCTCCCTCACACTGTCACTCAGTAACCCCTCTCCCCCCCAGCACCCTGTGTTACTGACTGTATCTCTACTGATGTTAATCCAGCTCTCTCACACTGTCACTCAGTAACCCCTCTCCCCCCAGCGCCCTGTGTTACTGACTGTATCTCTACTGATGTTAATCCAGCTCCCTCACACTGTCACTCAGTAACCCCTCTCCCCCCAGCGCCCTGTGTTACTGACTGTATCTCTACTGATGTTAATCCAGCTCCCTCACACTGTCACTCAGTAACCCCTCTCCCCCCAGCGCCCTGTGTTACTGACTGTATCTCTACTGATGTTAATCCAGCTCCCTCACACTGTCACTCAGTAACCCCTCTCCCCCCCAGCGCCCTGTGTTACTGACTGTATCTGTACTGATGTTAATCCAGCTCCCTCACACTGTCACTCAGTAACCCCTCTCCCCCCAACCCTGTGTTACAGACTGTATCTCTACTGATGTTAATCCAGCTCCCTCACACTGTCACTCAGTAACCCCTCTCCCCCCAGCGCCCTGTGTTACTGACTGTATCTCTACTGATGTTAATCCAGCTCCCTCACACTGTCACTCAGTAACCCCTCTCCCCCCAGCGCCCTGTGTTACTGACTGTATCTCTACTGATGTTAATCCAGCTCCCTCACACTGTCACTCAGTAACCCCTCTCCCTCAGCGCCCTGTGTTACTGACTGTATCTCTACTGATGTTAATCCAGCTCCCTCACACTGTCACTCAGTAACCCCTCTCCCCCCAGCACCCTGTGTTACTGACTGTATCTCTACTGATGTTAATCCAGCTCCCTCACACTGTCACTCAGTAACCCCTCTCCCTCAGCAAGTAGTGTCTGTATTGTCTTCTGGTGTTCAGTCTGCTCTGACTTCACTCAGTGCTGTGTTGCTCAGAAGCAGTGTGAATAAATAGCTGAGGAACAATTTTTAATATAAAAAGCACGGGAAATTGTTCCTGAATGTTGAATAGGTTTACAGTGACGAATTTCCCACTTCGCCACTGATAACACCTCGAAGATAAAGAGATTCACAGACAGCTTGTGCTGTGAAATATCCAGCATGAATTTTAATAGCGAGACTGGAGAAAGCAATTACTTTGAATCGTTTGGAAATGTCAGAGGAATTGTACAGCCTTGTTACTCGCCCCGGAGAAGGGCGTTTGCGAACTTACCCTCTCTGCGCAGTCTGGTTATCCTTCACCCACTGTCAAGCTGAGCTCCAAAACAGGCAGGGGCTTGTTTCCATTAACAGGAACAGGAGGAGGCCATTCAGCCCCTCTCGAGCCTGTTATGCAGGAACAGGAGGAGCCCATTCAGCCCCTCTCGAGCCTGTTACGCAGGAACAGGAGGAGGCCATTCAGCCCCTCTCGAGCCTGTTACACAGGAACAGGAGGAGGCCATTCAGTCCCTCTCGAGCCTGTTACACAGGAACAGGAGGAGGCCATTCAGCCCCTCTCAAGCCTGTTACACAGGAACAGGAGGAGGCCATTCAGCCCCTCTCGAGCCTATTACACAGGAACAAACTGAGCCCATTCAGCCCCTCTCGTGCCTGTTACACAGGAACAGCAGGAGGCCATTCGGCCCCCTCAAGCCTTTTACACAGGCACAGGAGGAGGCCATTCAGCCCCCCTCGAGCCTGTTACACAGGCACAGGAGGAGGCCATTCGGCCCCTCTCGAGCCTTTTACACAGGCACAGGAGGAGGCCATTCAGCCCCCCCTCGAGCCTGTTACACAGGCACAGGAGGAGGCCATTCAGCTGCTCTCAAGCCTGTTACACAGGAACAGGAGGAGGCCATTCAGCCCTCTCGAGCCTGTTACACAGGCACAGGAGGAGGCCATTCAGCTGCTCTCAAGCCTGTTACACAGGAACAGGAGGAGGCCATTCAGCCCCCTGAACCCTGTTACCCACCCATTCGGATGGTTTATTTACATTTCCATCTTTCCTTAAATAAGGAGGCCACTACTGTACTACAGTACTCCGCCTTTAGTATTCAATTCCTCCTGCAATGCGCTGTATTAGCTTTCCTGATAGCTTGCTGTACCTGCATTTTGTTCTTAACTCGTTCATGGGACGTGGGCATCGCTGGCTAAGCCCGCATTGAGTGCCCATCCCTAATTGCCCTTGTTCAAGAGGGCACTTAAAAGCCTACCACATTGCTGTGGGTCTGGAATCACATGTAGGCCAGACCAGGTATGGGCAACAGATTTACTTTCCTGAAGGACATTAGTGAACCAGGTGGTTAACTTACAAAAATCAGCAATGGGTTTTGGTGCCTGTCATCATCCGATTTTTAATACAAGGGTTCTTACTGAATTCACATTTCACCATCTGCTATGATGGGATTGGAATCGGCGTCCCCAAATCATTACTCCGGGTCTCTAGAATACCGGTTCAGTGACAGTACCACTATACCACCACCTCCCTTTTTTTGTGATTCATGCACTCGGACACCCAGGTCCCTCTGAATTTCACACAGCTCTGCATTCTCTCACCATTTAGATAATCAGCTCCTTTTTTTTAATTCCTCCTTCCCAACATGGACAATATCACACCTTCCCACATGATCCTCCATTAGCCAGGTCTTTGTCCACTCGCTTCACCTATCTACGTCCCTCTGCAGCCTCCTTGTGTCCTCCTCACTACCTACTCTCCCACCCGTCTTTGTGTCAGCAGCAAATTCGGTCCCTTCCTCCAAATCGTCTGTGTGAAGTGTAAAAAGTTGGGACCCCAGCACTGATGCCTGTGGCACACCACGCGTTCCATCCTGTTAGCCAGAAGAAAGACCCACTGATGCCTGCATTCTGTTTAGGCTCAACCAGTTGATGTTAAGTCAGGGTGGTTGCAGGCACGGTACAGTTGGCCTCAGTTCCCCTGGGTTAGGGAGAAAAAATGAGCCACCTTGTTATCACCTGACTGGCCCCTGCTGGGAAATGTGTGCGTGTGTGTGTGTGCGTGTGTGTGTGTGTGTGTGTGTCTGTGTGTGTGTGTGTGTGTGCGTGTGTGTGTGTGTCTGTGTGTGTGTGTGTGTGTCTGTGTGTGTGTGTGTGTCTGTGTGTGTGTGTGTGTGTGTCTGTGTGTGTGTGTGTGTGTGTGAGTGTGTGTGCGTGTGTGTGTGTTGCGTGTGTGTGTGTGTATGTGTGTGAGTGTGTGTGTGTGTGTGTGTGTGCGTGTGTGTGTGTGTGTCTGTGTGTGTGCATGTGTGTGTGTGTGTGTGCGTGTGTGTGTGTGCGTGTGCGTGCGTGTGTGTGTGTGTGTCTGTGTGTGTGTGTGTGTGCGTGTGTGTGTGTGTGTGTGTGTCTGTGTGTGTGTGTGTGTGTCTGTGTGTGTGTGTGTGTCTGTGTGTGTGTGTGTGTGTGTGTGTCTGTGTGTGTGTGTGTGCGTGTGTGTGTGTGTGTGTGTGTGAGTGTGTGTGCGTGTGTGTGTGTGTGCGTGTGTGTGTGTGTATGTGTGTGAGTGTGTGTGTGTGTGTGTGTGTGCGTGTGTGTGTGTGTGTCTGTGTGTGTGCATGTGTGTGTGTGTGTGCGTGTGTGTGCGTGTGCGTGCGTGTGTGTGTGTGTGTCTGTGTGTGTGTGTGTGCGTGTGTGTGTGTGTGCGTGTGTGTGTGTGTGCGTGTGTGTGTGTGTCTGTGTGTGCGTGTGTGTGTGCGTGTGTGTGTGTGTGTCTGTGTGTGTGCATGTGTGTGTGTGTGTGTGCGTGTGTGTGTGTGTGTGTCTGTGTGTGTGTGCGTGTGTGTGTGCGTGTGTGTGTGTGTGTGCGTGCGTGTGCGTGTGTGCGTGTGTGTGTGTGTGTCTGTGTGTGTGTGCGTGTGTGTGTGCGTGTGTGTGTGTGTGTGCGTGCGTGTGCGTGTGTGCGTGTGGTGTGTGTGTGTCTGCGTGTGTGCGTGTGTGTGTGTCTGCGTGTGTGTGTGTGTCTGCGTGTGTGTGTGTGTGTGTATGTGCGTGTGTGTGTGTCTGTGTGTGTGTGTGTGTGTGTGTGTGTCTGTGTGTGTGTGTCTGTGTGTGTGTGTGGAGAGGGGATTGGGCTTCTTTGTGATGGCAGATGTGGTCGAATTGCCTGCCAGCGGCCTCATTCCCTTACGTTAAACTGCAAAAGGACTTCACTGGCATGTTCCGACATTGATCACCAGGACACAATTAGGAGCAGGAGGAGGCCATGCGGCCCCTCGAACCCTGCTCCCCCATTCAGTAAGATGGCGACTGCTCTGACTGTGGCCTCAACTCCACTTTCCTGCCCCTCCCCCTCGTCACCCTCGACTCCCCTGGTCGATCAGAAATCTGCCCAACGCAGCCTTGAATATATTCACTGACCTGGCCTCCGCTGCTCTCCTGGCAGGGGGGTGGGGAGAGAATTCCACAGACGGACCACCCTCTGAGAGAAGAAATTCCCCCTCGTCTCCGTCTTCAATGGGAGACCCCTCATTCTGAAACTGTGCCCACCCCCCCACCTCCCCTCGTTCTAGATTCACCCCCACGAGGGAGAAACAAACTCTCAGCATCCACCCTATTAAGCCCCCCCTCCCCTCCCCCTCAGAATCTGATACGTTCCAATAAGACCACCCAGTGAATGTGAACTCCCTCCCACAGGGAGCGGTCGAGGTGAATAGTGTCGATGTATATAAGCCAGCCGTATAAACACTGTGGCTACAAGAGCAGCTCAGAGGCTGGGAATCCTGCGGAGAGTAACTCACCTCCTGACTCCCCCCCAAAGCCTGTCCACCATCTACAAGGCACAAGTCAGGAGTGTGATGGAATACTCCCCACTTGCCTTGGGGGGGGGGGGGGGGTGTGGGGGGGGGAGCTGGATGAGCACATGAGGGAGATAGAAGGGACAGAAGGATATGGGGATAGGGGGAGATGAAGACGAGGTGGGGAGGAGGCTAGATTTCCCCAGAGAGGAATCATCCTCCCTCATTTGGGACTTCCTGAGCGGACGAGAGGTGCCGCCCGAATGGGGGT
>JANJGN010005004.1:0-27882 GCA_026770705.1 Isurus oxyrinchus
CAGCTTCCTGGGGTGCTGGGATACAGGTTCCTGGGGTGCTGGGATACAGGTTCCTGGGCTGCTGGGATACAGCTTCCTGGATGCTGGGATACAGGTTCCTGGGGTGCTGGAATACATGTTCCTGGGCTGCTGGGATACAGGTTCCTGGAGTGGTGGGGAAAGCTTCCCGGGGTGCTGGGATACAGGTTCCCGGGGTGCTGGGACACAGGTTTCTGGGGTGCTGGGTTAAGGTTTCCGGAGTGCTGGGATACAGGTTCCCGGGGTGCTGGGATACAGGTTCCCGGGGTGCTGGGATACAGGTTCCTGGAGTGGTGGGGAAAGCTTCCCGGGGTGCAGGGATACAGCTTCCTGGGGTACTGTGATGCAGGTTCCTGGGGTGCTGGGATACAGGTTCCTGGGGTGCTGGGATACAGGTTCCCGGGGTGCTGGGGTAAGGTTCCCGGGGTACTGGGATACAGGTTCCTGGGGTGCTGGGATACAGGTTCATGGGCTTCTGGCATAAAGATCCTGGGGTGCTGGGATACAGGTTCCTGGGGTGCTGAGGTAAGGTCCCTGGGGTGCTGGGATACTGGTTCCTGGGCTGCTGGGATACAGCTTCCTGGGGTGCTGGGATACAGGTTCCCAGGTTGCTGGGATACAGGTTCCCAGGTTGCTGGGATACAGGTTCCCGGGGTGCTGGGATACAGTTTCCTGGAGTGTATGGTTACAGGTTCCTGGGGTGCTGGGGTAAGGTTCCCGGGGTACTGGGATACAGGTCCCTGGGGTGCTGGGGTAAGGTTCCCGGGATGCTGGGATACAGGTTCCCGGGGTGCTGGGGTAAGGTTCCCGGGATACTGGGATACAGGTTCCTGGGGTGCTGGGATACAGGTTCCTGGGGTGCTGAGGTAAGGTTCCTGGGCTGCTGGGATACTGGTTCCTGGGCTGCTGGGATACAGCTTCCTGGGGTGCTGGGATACAGGTTCCTGGGGTGCTGAGGTGAGGTCCCTGGGGTGCTGGGATACTGGTTCCTGGGCTGCTGGGATACAGGTTACTGGGGTGCTGGGGTAAGGTTCCCAGGTTGCTGGGATACAGGTTCCCGGGGTGCTGGGATACAGTTTCCCGGAGTGCGTGGTTACAGGTTCCTGTGCTGGGGTAAGGTTCCTGGGGTGCTGGGATACAGGTCCCTGGGGTGCTGGGGTAAAGATTCCGGGGTGCTTGGATAGAGGTTCCTGGGGTGCTGGGAATCAGGTTCTTGAGCTGCTGGAAAGCTATGTTCCTGGGGTGCTGGGATACAGGTTCCTGGAATGCTGGGGTACAGGTTCCTGGACTGCCGGGATACAGATTCCTGGGATGCTGGGGTAAGGATCCCGGTGTGCTGGGATACCGGTTCCTGGGGTGCTGGTGTAAGGGTCCCGGGGTGCTAGGATACAGGTTCCTGGGGTGCTGGGATACAGGTTCCTGGGGTGCTGGGATACAGGTTCCTGGAATGCTGGGGTACAGGTTCCTGGACTGCCGGGATACAGATTCCTGGGATGCTGGGGTAAGGATCCCGGTGTGCTGGGATACCGGTTCCTGGGGTGCTGGTGTAAGGGTCCCGGGGTGCTAGGATACAGGTTCCTGGGGTGCTGGGATACAGGTTCCTGAGGTGCTGGGATAAAGGTTCCTGAGGTGCTGGGATAAAGGTTCCTGAGGTGCTGGGGTAAGGTTCCTGGGGTGCTGAGGTAAGGTTCCCGGAATGCTGGGATACAGGTTCCTGGGGTGCTGGGATACAGGTTCCTGGGGTGTTGGGGTAAGGTTCCTGGGGTGTTGGGGTAAGGTTCCCGGGGTGCTGGGATACAGGTTCCTGGGGTGCTGGGATACAGGTTCCTGGGGTGCTGGGATACAGGTTCCTGGGGTGCTGGGATACAGGTTCCTGGGGTGTTGGGGTAAGGTTCCCGGGGTGCAGGGATACAGCTTCCTGGGGTGCTGGGATACAGGTTCCCGGGGTGCAGGGATACAGCTTCCTGGGATGCTGGGATACAGGTTCCTGGGATGCTGGGATACAGGTTCCTGGGGTGCTGGGGTAAGGTTCCCGGGGTGCTGGGATACAGGTTCCTGGAGTGCTGGGGTAAGGTTCCCAGGTTGCTGGGATACAGGTTCCCGGGGTGCTGGGATACAGTTTCCCGGAGTGCGTGGTTACAGGTTCCTGTGCTGGGGTAAGGTTCCTGGGGTGCTGGGATACAGGTCCCTGGGGTGCTGGGGTAAAGATTCCGGGGTGCTTGGATAGAGGTTCCTGGGGTGCTGGGAATCAGGTTCTTGAGCTGCTGGAAAGCTAGGTTCCTGGGGTGCTGGGATACAGGTTCCTGGGGTGCAGGGATACAGGTTCCTGGAGTGGTAGGGAAAGCTTCCCGGCGTGCAGGGATACAGCTTCCTGGGGTGCTGTGATGCAGGTTCCTGGGGTGCTGGGATACAGGTTCCTGGGGTGCTGGGATACAGGTTCCCGGGGTGCTGGGGTAAGGTTCCCAGGGTACTGGGATACAGGTTCCTGGGGTGCTGGGATACAGGTTCCTGGGGTGCTGGGATACAGGTTCCTGGAATGCTGGGGTACAGGTTCCTGGACTGCCGGGATACAGATTCCTGGGATGCTGGGGTAAGGATCCCGGTGTGCTGGGATACCGGTTCCTGGGGTGCTGGTGTAAGGGTCCCGGGGTGCTAGGATACAGGTTCCTGGGGTGCTGGGATACAGGTTCCTGAGGTGCTGGGATAAAGGTTCCTGAGGTGCTGGGGTAAGGTTCCTGGGGTGCTGAGGTAAGGTTCCCGGGGTGCTGGGATACAGTTTCCCGGAGTGCGTGGTTACAGGTTCCTGTGCTGGGGTAAGGTTCCTGGGGTGCTGGGATACAGGTCCCTGGGGTGCTGGGGTAAAGATTCCGGGGTGCTTGGATAGAGGTTCCTGGGGTGCTGGGAATCAGGTTCTTGAGCTGCTGGAAAGCTAGGTTCCTGGGGTGCTGGGATACAGGTTCCTGGAATGCTGGGGTACAGGTTCCTGGACTGCCGGGATACAGATTCCTGGGATGCTGGGGTAAGGATCCCGGTGTGCTGGGATACCGGTTCCTGGGGTGCTGGTGTAAGGGTCCCGGGGTGCTAGGATACAGGTTCCTGGGGTGCTGGGATACAGGTTCCTGGGGTGCTGGGATACAGGTTCCTGGAATGCTGGGGTACAGGTTCCTGGACTGCCGGGATACAGATTCCTGGGATGCTGGGGTAAGGATCCCGGTGTGCTGGGATACCGGTTCCTGGGGTGCTGGTGTAAGGGTCCCGGGGTGCTAGGATACAGGTTCCTGGGGTGCTGGGATACAGGTTCCTGAGGTGCTGGGATAAAGGTTCCTGAGGTGCTGGGATAAAGGTTCCTGAGGTGCTGGGGTAAGGTTCCTGGGGTGCTGAGGTAAGGTTCCCGGAATGCTGGGATACAGGTTCCTGGGGTGCTGGGATACAGGTTCCTGGGGTGTTGGGGTAAGGTTCCTGGGGTGTTGGGGTAAGGTTCCCGGGGTGCTGGGATACAGGTTCCTGGGGTGCTGGGATACAGGTTCCTGGGGTGCTGGGATACAGGTTCCTGGGGTGCTGGGATACAGGTTCCTGGGGTGTTGGGGTAAGGTTCCCGGGGTGCAGGGATACAGCTTCCTGGGGTGCTGGGATACAGGTTCCCGGGGTGCAGGGATACAGCTTCCTGGGATGCTGGGATACAGGTTCCTGGGATGCTGGGATACAGGTTCCTGGGGTGCTGGGGTAAGGTTCCCGGGGTGCTGGGATACAGGTTCCTGGAGTGCTGGGGTAAGGTTCCCAGGTTGCTGGGATACAGGTTCCCGGGGTGCTGGGATACAGTTTCCCGGAGTGCGTGGTTACAGGTTCCTGTGCTGGGGTAAGGTTCCTGGGGTGCTGGGATACAGGTCCCTGGGGTGCTGGGGTAAAGATTCCGGGGTGCTTGGATAGAGGTTCCTGGGGTGCTGGGAATCAGGTTCTTGAGCTGCTGGAAAGCTAGGTTCCTGGGGTGCTGGGATACAGGTTCCTGGGGTGCAGGGATACAGGTTCCTGGAGTGGTAGGGAAAGCTTCCCGGCGTGCAGGGATACAGCTTCCTGCGGTGCTGTGATGCAGGTTCCTGGGGTGCTGGGATACAGGTTCCTGGGGTGCTGGGATACAGGTTCCCGGGGTGCTGGGGTAAGGTTCCCAGGGTACTGGGATACAGGTTCCTGGGGTGCTGGGATACAGGTTCCTGGGGTGCTGGGATACAGGTTCCTGGGGTGCTGGGATACAGGTTCCTGGGGTGCTGAGGTAAGGTCCCTGGGGTGCTGGGATACTGGTTCCTGGGCTGCTGGGATACAGCTTCCTGGGGTGCTGGGATACAGGTTCCTGATGTGCTGAGGTAAGGTCCCTGGGGTGCTGGGATACAGGTTCCTGGGGTGCTGGGTTAAGGTTCCCGGAGTGCTGGGATACTAGTTCCTGGGGTGCTGGGATACAGGTTCCCGGGGTGCTGGGATACAGGTTCCTGGAGTGGTGGGGAAAGCTTCCCGGGGTGCAGGTATACAGCTTCCTGGGGTGCTATGATACAGGTTCCTGGGGTGCCGGGATACAGGTTCCCGGGGTGCAGGGATACAGCTTCCTGGGGTGCTATGATACAGGTTCCTGGGGTGCTGGGATACAGGTTCCTGGGGTGCTGGGATACAGGTTCCCGGGGTGCTGGGATACAGGTTCCTGGAGTGGTGGGGAAAGCTTCCCGGGGTGCTGGGATACAGGTTCCTGGGGTGTGGTGTAAAGTTCCCGGGATGCTGGTATACAGGTTCCTGGGGTGCTGGGATACAGGTTCCTGAGGTGCTGGGGTAAGGTTCCTGGAGTGCTGGGATACAGGTTCCTAGGGTGCTGGGATACAGATTTCTACAGGTTCCTGAGGTGCTGGGATACAGGTCCTTGGGTGCCAGGGTAAGGATCCCGGGGTGATGGGATACAGGTTCCTGGGGGTCTGGGTTAAGGTTCCCGGAATGCTGGGATACTGGTTCCCGGGCTGCTGGGATACAGCTTCCTGGGGTGCTAGGGTAATGTCCTTGGGGTGCTGGGATACTGGTTCCCGGGGTGCTGGGATACAGGTTCCCGAGGTGCTGGGATACAGGTTCCCGAGGTGCTGGGGTAAGGTTCCCGAGGTGCTGGGATACAGGTTCCCGGGGTGCTGGGATACAGGATGCTGGGTTAAGGATCCCGGGGTGCTGGGATACAGGTTCCTGGGGTGCTGGGTTAAGGATCCCGGGGGTGCTGGGATACAGGTTCCTGAGGTGCTGGGTTAAGGTTCCCGGAGTGCTGGGATACAGGTTCCTGGGGTGCTGGGGTACAGGTTCCTGAGGTGCTGGGATAAAGGTTCCTGAGGTGCTGGGGTAAGGTTCCTGGGGGTGCTGGGGTAAGGTTCCCGGAATGCTGGGGGATACAGGTTCCAGGGGGTGCTGGGATACAGGTTCCTGGGGTGCTGGGATACAGGTTCCTGGGGTGTTGGGGTAAGGTTCCCGGGGTGCAGGGATACAGGTTCCTGGGGTGTTGGGGTAAGGTTCCCGGGGTGCTGGGATACAGATTCCTGGGGTGCTGGGGTAAGGATCCCGGGGTGCAGGAATACAGTTTCCTGGGGGTGCTGGGATATAGCTTCCTGGGGTGCTGGGATACAGGTTCCTGGGGCGCTGGGATACAGATTCCTGGAGTGCTGGAATACTGGTTTCTGGGGTGCTGCGATACAGGTTCCTGGGGTGCTGGGATACAGCTTCCTGGGGTGCTGGGATACAGGTTCCTGGGGTGCTAGGATACAGGTTCCTGGGCTGCTGGGATACAGCTTCCTGGATGCTGGGATACAGGTTTCTGGGGTGCTGGAATACATGTTCCTGGGCTGCTGGGATACAGGTTCCTGGAGTGGTGGGGGGAAAGCTTCCCGGGGGTGCTGGGATACAGGTTCCCGGGGTGCTGGGATACAGGTTTCTGGGGTGCTGGGTTAAGGTTCCCGGAGTGCTGGGATACTGGTTCCTGGGGGTGCTGGGATACAGGTTCCCGGGGTGCTGGGATACAGGTTCCCGGGGTGCTGGGATACAGGTTCCTGGAGTGGTGGGGAAAGCTTCCCGGGGTGCAGGGATACAGCTTCCTGGGGTGCTATGATACAGGTTCCTGGGGTGCTGGGATACAGGTTCCTGGGGTGCTGGGTTAAGGTTCCCGGAATGCTGGGATACTGGTTCCTGGGGTGCTGGGATACAGGTTCCCGGGGTGCTGGGATACAGGTTCCCGGGGTGCTGGGGTACAGGTTCCTGGAGTGGTGGGGGAAAGCTTCCCGGGGTGCAGGGATACAGCTTCCTGGGGTGCTATGATACAGGTTCCTGGGGTGCTGGGATACAGGTTCCTGGGGTGCTGGGTTAAGGTTCCCGGAATGCTGGGATACTGGTTCCCGGGCTGCTGGGATACAGCTTCCTGGGGGTGCTAGGGTAATGTCCTTGCGGTGCTGGGATACTGGTTCCCGGGGTGCTGGGATACAGGTTCCCGAGGTGCTGGGATACAGGTTCCCGGGGTGCTGGGGTAATGTTCCCGGTGGTGCTGGGATACAGGATGCTGGGTTAAGGATCCCGGGGTGCTGGGATACAGGTTCCTGGGGTGCTGGGTTAAGGATCCCGGGGTGCTGGGATACAGGTTCCTGAGGTGCTGGGTTAAGGTTCCCGGAGTGCTGGGATACAGGTTCCTGGGGTGCTGGGGTACATCTTCCTGAGGTGCTGGGATAAAGGTTCCTGAGGTGCTGGGGTAAGGTTCCTGGGGTGCTGGGATAAGGTTCCCGGAATGCTGGGATACAGGTTCCAGGGGTGCTGGGATACAGGTTGCTGGGGGTGCTGGGATACAGGTTCCTGGGGTGTTGGGGTAAGGTTCCCGGGGGTGCTGGGATACAGGTTCCTGGGGTGTTGGGGGTAAGGTTCCCGGGGGTGCTGGGATACTGGTTCCTGGGGTGCTGGGGTACAGGTTCCTGGAGTGCTGGGATACAGGTTCCCGGGGTGCTGGGATACAGGTTCCCGGGGTGCTGGGATACAGGTTCCTGGAGTGGTGGGGAAAGCTTCCCGGGGGTGCAGGGATACAGCTTCCTGGGGTGCTATGATACAGGTTCCTGGGGTGCTGGGATACAGGTTCCTGGGGGTGCTGGGTTAAGGTTCCCGGAATGCTGGGATACTGGTTCCCGGGCTGCTGGGATACAGCTTCCTGGGGTGCTAGGGTAATGTCCTTGCGGTGCTGGGATACTGGTTCCCGGGGTGCTGGGATACAGGTTCCCGAGGTGCTGGGATACAGGTTCCCGGGGTGCTGGGGTAATGTTCCCGGGGTGCTGGGATACAGGATGCTGGGTTAAGGATCCCGGGGGTGCTGGGATACAGGTTCCTGGGGTGCTGGGTTAAGGATCCCGGGGTGCTGGGATACAGGTTCCTGAGGTGCTGGGTTAAGGTTCCCGGAGTGCTGGGATACAGGTTCCTGGGGTGCTGGGGTACAGCTTCCTGAGGTGCTGGGATAAAGGTTCCTGAGGTGCTGGGGGTAAGGTTCCTGGGGGTGCTGGGATAAGGTTCCCGGAATGCTGGGATACAGGTTCCAGGGGTGCTGGGATACAGGTTCCTGGGGTGCTGGGATACAGGTTCCTGGGGTGTTGGGGGTAAGGTTCCCGGGGTGCTGGGATACAGGTTCCTGGGGTGTTGGGGTAAGGTTCCCGGGGTGCTGGGATACTGGTTCCTGGGGTGCTGGGGTAAGGATCCCGGGGTGCAGGAATACAGTTTCCTGGGGTGCTGGGATATAGCTTCCTGGGGTGCTGGGATACAGGTTCCTGGGGCGCTGGGATACAGATTCCTGGAGTGCTGGAATACTGGTTTCTGGGGTGCTGCGATACAGGTTCCTGGGGTGCTGGGATACAGCTTCCTGGGGTGCTGGGATACAGGTTCCTGGGGTGCTGGGATACAGGTTCCTGGGCTGCTGGGATACAGCTTCCTGGATGCTGGGATACAGGTTTCTGGGGTGCTGGAATACATGTTCCTGGGCTGCTGGGATACAGGTTCCTGGAGTGGTGGGGGAAAGCTTCCCGGGGGGTGCTGGGATACAGGTTCCCGGGGTGCTGGGATACAGGTTTCTGGGGTGCTGGGTTAAGGTTCCCGGAGTGCTGGGATACTGGTTCCTGGGGTGCTGGGATACAGGTTCCCGGGGTGCTGGGATACAGGTTCCCGGGGGTGCTGGGATACAGGTTCCTGGAGTGGTGGGGAAAGCTTCCCGGGGTGCAGGGATACAGCTTCCTGGGGTGCTATGATACAGGTTCCTGGGGTGCTGGGATACAGGTTGTTCCTGGGGTGCTGGGTTAAGGTTCCCGGAATGCTGTGATACTGGTTCCTGGGGTGCTGGGATACAGGTTCCCGGGGTGCTGGGATACAGGTTCCCGGGGTGCTGGGATACAGGTTCCTGGAGTGGTGGGGAAAGCTTCCCGGGGTGCAGGGATACAGCTTCCTGGGGTGCTATGATACAGGTTCCTGGGGTGCTGGGATACAGGTTCCTGGGGTGCTGGGTTAAGGTTCCCGGAATGCTGGGATACTGGTTCCCGGGCTGCTGGGATACAGCTTCCTGGGGTGCTAGGGTAATGTCCTTGCGGTGCTGGGATACTGGTTCCCGGGGTGCTGGGATACAGGTTCCCGAGGTGCTGGGATACAGGTTCCCGGGGTGCTGGGGTAATGTTCCCGGGGTGCTGGGATACAGGATGCTGGGTTAAGGATCCCGGGGTGCTGGGATACAGGTTCCTGGGGTGCTGGGTTAAGGATCCCGGGGTGCTGGGATACAGGTTCCTGAGGTGCTGGGTTAAGGTTCCCGGAGTGCTGGGATACAGGTTCCTGGGGTGCTGGGGTACAGCTTCCTGAGGTGCTGGGATAAAGGTTCCTGAGGTGCTGGGGTAAGGTTCCTGGGGTGCTGGGATAAGGTTCCCGGAATGCTGGGATACAGGTTCCAGGGGTGCTGGGATACAGGTTGCTGGGGTGCTGGGATACAGGTTCCTGGGGTGTTGGGGTAAGGTTCCCGGGGTGCTGGGATACAGGTTCCTGGGGTGTTGGGGGTAAGGTTCCCGGGGTGCTGGGATACTGGTTCCTGGGGTGCTGGGGTACAGGTTCCTGGAGTGGTGGGGAAAGCTTCCCGGGGTGCAGGGATACAGCTTCCTGGGGTGCTATGATACAGGTTCCTGGGGTGCTGGGATACAGGTTCCTGGGGTGCTGGGTTAAGGTTCCCGGAATGCTGGGATACTGGTTCCCGGGCTGCTGGGATACAGCTTCCTGGGGTGCTAGGGTAATGTCCTTGCGGTGCTGGGATACTGGTTCCCGGGGTGCTGGGATACAGGTTCCCGAGGTGCTGGGATACAGGTTCCCGGGGTGCTGGGGTAATGTTCCCGGGGTGCTGGGATACAGGATGCTGGGTTAAGGATCCCGGGGTGCTGGGATACAGGTTCCTGGGGTGCTGGGTTAAGGATCCCGGGGTGCTGGGATACAGGTTCCTGAGGTGCTGGGTTAAGGTTCCCGGAGTGCTGGGATACAGGTTCCTGGGGTGCTGGGGTACAGCTTCCTGAGGTGCTGGGATAAAGGTTCCTGAGGTGCTGGGGTAAGGTTCCTGGGGTGCTGGGATAAGGTTCCCGGAATGCTGGGATACAGGTTCCAGGGGTGCTGGGATACAGGTTGCTGGGGTGCTGGGATACAGGTTCCTGGGGTGTTGGGGTAAGGTTCCCGGGGTGCTGGGATACTGGTTCCTGGGGTGCTGGGGTACAGGTTCCTGGAGTGCTGGGATACAGGTTCCCGGGGTGCTGGGATACAGGTTCCCGGGGTGCTGGGATACAGGTTCCTGGAGTGGTGGGGAAAGCTTCCCGGGGTGCAGGGATACAGCTTCCTGGGGTGCTATGATACAGGTTCCTGGGGTGCTGGGATACAGGTTCCTGGGGTGCTGGGTTAAGGTTCCCGGAATGCTGGGATACTGGTTCCCGGGCTGCTGGGATACAGCTTCCTGGGGTGCTAGGGTAATGTCCTTGCGGTGCTGGGATACTGGTTCCCGGGGTGCTGGGATACAGGTTCCCGAGGTGCTGGGATACAGGTTCCCGGGGTGCTGGGGTAATGTTCCCGGGGTGCTGGGATACAGGATGCTGGGTTAAGGATCCCGGGGTGCTGGGATACAGGTTCCTGGGGTGCTGGGTTAAGGATCCCGGGGTGCTGGGATACAGGTTCCTGAGGTGCTGGGTTAAGGTTCCCGGAGTGCTGGGATACAGGTTCCTGGGGTGCTGGGGTACAGCTTCCTGAGGTGCTGGGATAAAGGTTCCTGAGGTGCTGGGGTAAGGTTCCTGGGGTGCTGGGATAAGGTTCCCGGAATGCTGGGATACAGGTTCCAGGGGTGCTGGGATACAGGTTCCTGGGGTGCTGGGATACAGGTTCCTGGGGTGTTGGGGTAAGGTTCCCGGGGTGCTGGGATACAGGTTTCTGGGGTGTTGGGGTAAGGTTCCCGGGGTGCTGGGATACTGGTTCCTGGGGTGCTGGGGTAAGGATCCCGGGGTGCAGGAATACAGTTTCCTGGGGTGCTGGGATATAGCTTCCTGGGGTGCTGGGATACAGGTTCCTGGGGCGCTGGGATACAGATTCCTGGAGTGCTGGAATACTGGTTTCTGGGGTGCTGGGATACAGGTTCCTGGGGTGCTGGGATACAGCTTCCTGGGGTGCTGGGATACAGGTTCCTGGGGTGCTGGGATACAGGTTCCTGGGCTGCTGGGATACAGCTTCCTGTATGCTGGGATACAGGTTCCTGGGGTGCTGGAATACATGTTCCTGGGCTGCTGGGATACAGGTTCCTGGAGTGGTGGGGAAAGCTTCCCGGGGTGCTGGGATACAGGTTCCCGGGGTGCTGGGACACAGGTTTCTGGGGTGCTGGGTTAAGGTTCCCGGAGTGCTGGGATACTGGTTCCTGGGGTGCTGGGATACAGGTTCCCGGGGTGCTGGGATACAGGTTCCTGGAGTGGTGGGGAAAGCTTCCCGGGGTGCAGGGATACAGCTTCCTGGGGTACTGTGATGCAGGTTCCTGGGGTGCTGGGATACAGGTTCCTGGGGTGCTGGGATACAGGTTCCTGGGGTGCTGAGGTAAGGTCCCTGGGGTGCTGGGATACTGGTTCCTGGGCTGCTGGGATACAGGTTCCCAGGTTGCTGGGATACAGGTTCCCGGGGTGCTGGGATACAGTTTCCCGGAGTGTATGGTTACAGGTTCCTGGGGTGCTGGGGTAAGGTTCCCGGGGTGCTGGGATACAGGTCCCTGGGGTGCTGGGGTAAGGTTCCCGGGATGCTGGGATACAGGTTCCTGGGGTGCTGGGGTAAGGTTCCCGGGATACTGGGATACAGGTTCCTGGGGTGCTGGGATACAGGTTCCTGGGCTGCTGGCGTAAAGATCCTGGGGTGCTGGGATACAGGTTCCTGGGGTGCTGAGGTAAGGTTCCTGGGCTGCTGGGATACTGGTTCCTGGGCTGCTGGGATACAGCTTCCTGGGGTGCTGGGATACAGGTTCCTGGGGTGCTGAGGTGAGGTCCCTGGGGTGCTGGGATACTGGTTCCTGGGCTGCTGGGATACAGGTTACTGGGGTGCTGGGGTAAGGTTCCCAGGTTGCTGGGATACAGGTTCCCGGGGTGCTGGGCTACAGTTTCCCGGAGTGCGTGTTTACAGGTTCCTGGGGTGCTGGGGTAAGGTTCCCGGGGTGCTGGGATACAGGTCCCTGGGGTGCTGGGGTAAAGATTCCGGGGTGCTTGGATAGAGGTTCCTGGGGTGCTGGGAATCAGGTTCTTGAGCTGCTGGAAAGCTAGGTTCCTGGGGTGCTGGGATACAGGTTCCTGGAATGCTGGGGTACAGGTTCCTGGACTGCCGGGATACAGATTCCTGGGATGCTGGGGTAAGGATCCCGGTGTGCTGGGATACCGGTTCCTGGGGTGCTGGTGTAAGGGTCCCGGGGTGCTAGGATACAGGTTCCTGGGGTGCTGGGATACAGGTTCCTGAGGTGCTGGGATAAAGGTTCCTGTGGTGCTGGGGTAAGGTTCCTGGGGTGCTGGGGTAAGGTTCCTGGGGTGTTGGGGTAAGGTTCCCGGGGTGCTGGGATACAGGTTCCTGGGGTGCTGGGATACAGGTTCCTGGGGTGCTGGGATACAGGTTCCTCGGGTGCTGGGATACAGGTTCCTGGGGTGTTGGGGTAAGGTTCCTGGGGTGCAGGGATACAGCTTCCTGGGATGCTGGGATACAGGTTCCCGGGGTGCAGGGATACAGCTTCCTGGGATGCTGGGATACAGGTTCCTGGGATGCTGGGATACAGGTTCCTGGGGTGCTGGGGTAAGGTTCCCAGGTTGCTGGGATACAGGTTCCCGGGGTGCTGGGATACAGTTTCCCGGAGTGCGTGGTTACAGGTTCCTGTGCTGGGGTAAGGTTCCTGGGGTGCTGGGATACAGGTCCCTGGGGTGCTGGGGTAAGGTTCCCGGGGTGCAGGGATACAGCTTCCTGGGATGCTGGGATACAGGTTCCCGGGGTGCAGGGATACAGCTTCCTGGGATGCTGGGATACAGGTTCCTGGGATGCTGGGATACAGGTTCCTGGGGTGCTGGGGTAAGGTTCCCAGGTTGCTGGGATACAGGTTCCCGGGGTGCTGGGATACAGTTTCCCGGAGTGCGTGGTTACAGGTTCCTGTGCTGGGGTAAGGTTCCTGGGGTGCTGGGATACAGGTCCCTGGGGTGCTGGGGTAAAGATTCCGGGGTGCTTGGATAGAGGTTCCTGGGGTGCTGGGAATCAGGTTCTCGAGCTGCTGGAAAGCTAGGTTCCTGGGGTGCTGGGATACAGGTTCCTGGAGTGGTAGGGAAAGCTTCCCGGCGTGCAGGGATACAGCTTCCTGGGGTGCTGTGATGCAGGTTCTTGGGGTGCTGGGATACAGGTTCCTGGGGTGCTGGGATACAGGTTCCTGGGGTGCTGAGGTAAGGTCCCTGGGGTGCTGGGATACTGGTTCCTGGGCTGCTGGGATACAGCTTCCTGGGGTGCTGGGATACAGGTTCCTGGGGTGCTGAGGTAAGGTCCCTGGGGTGCTGGGATACAGGTTCCTGGGCTGCTGGGATACAGGTTACTGGGGTGCTGGGGTAAGGTTCCCAGGTTGCTGGGATACAGTTTCCCGGAGTGTATGGTTACAGGTTCCTGGGGTGCTGGGGTAAGGTTCCCGGGGTACTGGGATACAGGTCCCTGGGGTGCTGGGGTAAAGATTCCGGGATGCTTGGATAGAGGTTCCTGGGATGCTGGGAATCAGGTTCTTGAGCTGCTGGAAAGCTTGGTTCCTGGGGTGCTGGGATACAGGTTCCTGGGGTGCTGGGATACAGGTTCCCGGGGTGCTGGGATACAGGTTCCCGGGGTGATGGGATACAGGTTCCTGGAATGCTGGGTTAAGGTTCCTGGAGTGCTGGGATACAGGTTCCCGGGGTGCTGGGGTAAGGTTCCCGGGGTGCTGGGATACAGGTTCCTGGGGTGCTGAGGTAAGGTCCATGGGGTGCTGGGATACTGGTTCCTGGGCTGCTGGGATACAGCTTCCTGGCGTGCTGGGATACAGGTTCCTGGGGTGCTGAGGTAAGGTCCATGGGGTGCTGGGATACTGGTTCCTGGGCTGCTGGGATACAGCTTCCTGGGGTGCTGGGATACAGGTTCCTGGGCTGCTGGGATACAGGTTACTGGGGTGCTGGGGTAAGGTTCCCAGGTTGCTGGGATACAGGTTCCCAGGTTGCTGGGATACAGGTTCCCGGGGTGCTGGGATACAGTTTCCCGGAGTGTATGGTTACAGGTTCCTGGGGTGCTGGGGTAAGGTTCCCGGGGTACTGGGATACAGGTCCCTGGGGTGCTGGGGTAAGGTTCCCGGGATGCTGGGATACAGGTCCCTGGGGTGCTGGGGTAAAGATTCCGGGATGCTTGGATAGAGGTTCCTGGGGTGCTGGGAATCAGGTTCTTGAGCTGCTGGAAAGCTAGGTTCCTGGGGTGCTGGGATACAGGTTCCTGGGGTGCTGGGATACAGGTTCCTGGGGTGCTGGGATACAGGTTCTTGAGCTGCTGGAAAGCTAGGTTCCTGGGGTGCTGGGGTAAGGTTCCAGGAACGCTGGGATACAGGTTCCCGGTGTGCTGGGGTAAGGTTCCCGGAGTGCTGGGATACTGGTTCCCGGGTTGCTAGGATACAGCTTCCTGGGGTGCTAGGGTAATGTCCCTGGGGTGCTGGGATACAGGTTCCTGGGTTGCTGGGGTAAGGTTCCCGGGATGCTGGGATACAGGTACCTGGGGTGCTGGGGTAAGGTTCCCGGGATGCTGGGATACAGGTTCCCGGGGTGCTGGGGTAAGGTTCCCGGGATACTGGGATACAGGTTCCTGGGATGCTGGGATACAGGTTCCTGGGCTGCTGGCGTAAAGATCCTGGGCTGCTGGGATACAGGTTCCTGGGGTGCTGAGGTAAGGTTCCTGGGCTGCTGGGATACTGGTTCCTGGGCTGCTGGGATACAGCTTCCTGGGGTGCTGGGATACAGGTTCCTGGGGTGCTGAGGTGAGGTCCCTGGGGTGCTGGGATACTGGTTCCTGGGCTGCTGGGATACAGGTTCCTGGGGTGCTGGGTTACAGGTTCCTGGGGTGCTGGGATACAGGTTCCCGGGGTGCGTGGTTACAGGTTCCTGTGCTGGGGTAAGGTTCCTGGGGTGCTGGGATACAGGTCCCTGGGGTGCTGGGGTAAAGATTCCGGGGTGCTTGGATAGAGGTTCCTGGGGTGCTGGGAATCAGGTTCTTGAGCTGCTGGAAAGCTAGGTTCCTGGGGTGCTGGGATACAGGTTCCTGGGGTGCTGGGATACAGGTTCCTGGAATGCTGGGGTACAGGTTCCTGGACTGCCGGGATACAGATTCCTGGGATGCTGGGGTAAGGATCCCGGTGTGCTGGGATACCGGCTCCTGGGGTGCTGGGGTAAGGTTCCCGGGGTGCTGGGATACAGGTCCCTGGGGTGCTGGGGTAAAGATTCTGGGGTGCTTGGATAGAGGTTCCTGGGGTGCTGGGAATCAGGTTCTTGAGCTGCTGGAAAGCTAGGTTCCTGGGGTGCTGGGGTAAAGATTCCGGGGTGCTTGGATAGAGGTTCCTGGGGTGCTGGGAATCAGGTTCTTGAGCTGCTGGAAAGCTAGGTTCCTGGAATGCTGGGGTACAGGTTCCTGGACTGCCGGGATACAGATTCCTGGGATGCTGGGGTAAGGATCCCGGTGTGCTGGGATACCGGCTCCTGGGGTGCTGGTGTAAGGGTCCCGGGGTGCTAGGATACAGGTTCCTGGGGTGCTGGGATACAGGTTCCTGGGGTGCTGGGATACAGGTTCCTGGGGTGCTGGGATACAGGTTCCTGGGGTGTTGGGGTAAGGTTCCCGGGGTGCTGGGATACAGGTTCCTGGGGTGCTGGGATACAGGTTCCTGGGGTGCTGGGATACAGGTTCCTGGGGTGTTGGGGTAAGGTTCCCGGGGTGCAGGGATACAGCTTCCTGGGATGCTGGGATACAGGTTCCCGGGGTGCAGGGATACAGCTTCCTGGGGTGCTGGGATACAGGTTCCTGGGCTGCTGGGATACAGGTTCCTGGAGTGCTGGGGTAAGGTTCCCAGGTTGCTGGGATACAGGTTCCCGGGGTGTATGGTTACAGCTTCCTGGGGTGCTGGGGTAAGGTTCCCGGGGTGCTGGGATACAGGTCCCTGGGGTGCTGGGGTAAAGATTCCGGGGTGCTTGGATAGAGGTTCCTGGGGTGCTGGGAATCAGGTTCTTGAGCTGCTGGAAAGCTAGGTTCCTGGGGTGCTGGGATACAGGTTCCTGGGGTGCTGGGGTACAGGTTCCTGGGATGCTGGGATACAGGTTCCTGGGGTGCAGGGGTAAGGTTCCCGGGATGCTGGGATACAGGTTCCTGGGGTGCTGGGATACAGGTTCCCGGGGTGCAGGGATACAGGTTCCTGGAGTGGTGGGGAAAGCTTCCCGGGGTGCAGGGATACAGCTTCCTGGGGTGCTGTGATGCAGGTTCCTGGGGTGCTGGGATACAGGTTCCTGGGGTGCTGGGATACAGGTTCCCGGGGTGCTGGGGTAAGGTTCCCAGGGTACTGGGATACAGGTTCCTGGGCTTCTGGCGTAAAGATCCTGGGGTGCTGGGATACAGGTTCCTGGGGTGCTGAGGTAAGGTCCCTGGGGTGCTGGGATACTGGTTCCTGGGCTGCTGGGATACAGCTTCCTGGCGTGCTGGGATACAGGTTCCTGGGCTGCTGGGATACAGGTTACTGGGGTGCTGGGGTAAGGTTCCCAGGTTGCTGGGATACAGGTTCCCGGGGTGCTGGGATACAGTTTCCCGGAGTGTATGGTTACAGGTTCCTGGGGTGCTGGGGTAAGGTTCCCGGGGTACTGGGATACAGGTCCCTGGGGTGCTGGGGTAAAGATTCTGGGGTGCTTGGATAGAGGTTCCTGGGATGCTGGGAATCAGGTTCTTGAGCTGCTGGAAAGCTAGGTTCCTGGGGTGCTGGGATACAGGTTCCTGGAATGCTGGGGTACAGGTTCCTGGACTGCTGGGATACAGATTCCTGGGATGCTGGGGTAAGGATCCCGGTGTGCTGGGATACCGGCTCCTGGGGTGCTGGTGTAAGGGTCCCGGGGTGCTAGGATACAGGTTCCTGGTTTGCTGGGATACAGCTTCCTGAGGTGCTGGGATACAGGTTCCTGGAGTGCTGGGATACAGCTTCCTGGGATGCTGGGATACAGGTTCCTGGGCTGCTGGGATACAGGTTCCTGGGCTGCTGGGATACAGCTTCCTGGGCTGCTGGGATACAAGTTCCTGGAGTGCTGGGATACAGGTTCCTGGGCTGCTGGGATACAGCTTCCTGGGGTGCTGGGATACAGGTTCCTGAGCTGCTGGGATACAGCTTCCTGGGGTGCAGGGATACAGGTTCCTGGGCTGCTGGGATACAGGTTCCTGGGGTGCTGGAATACATGTTCCTGGGGTGTTGGGATACAAGTTCCTGGGGTGCTGGGATATAGGTTCCTGAGGTGTTGGAAACAGGTGCCTGGAGTGCTGGGATACAGGTTCCTGAGTTACAGGTTCCTGGAATCCTGGGGTACAGATTGATGGGTTGCTGGGATAGAAGGTTCCTGAGACACAGGTTCCTGGAATCCTGGGGCACCGTTTGATGGGTTACTAGGATAGAGGTTCCTGAGATACAAGTTCCAAGGTTGCTGGGATACAGGTTGCTGGCGGGGGGTTGTTGGGACACAGGTTCACTGAGTGCTGGGATACAGGTTCCTGAGATACATGTTCCTGGTGTCCTGGGTTACAGATTTCTGAGATACAGATTCCTGGGGTGCTGGGATACAGGTTCATGGAGTGCTTGGGTACAGGTTCCTGAGATGCAGGTTCCCGGAGTCCTGGGGTACAGGATCCTGGAGTTCTTGGATACAGGTTCCTGAGAAACAGGTTCCTGGACTGCTGGGATACAGGTTCCTGAGATGCTGGGATACAGGTTCCTGGAATGCTGGGGTACAGGTTCCTGAGATACAGATTCCTGGAATCCTGGGGTACAGGCTGATGTGTTGCTGGGATAGAATTTCCTGAGATACAGGTTTTTGGAATGCTGGGATACAGGTTTCTGGTGGGGGGATGGTTGGGATACAGGTTCACTGAGTGCTAGGATACAGGTTCCTGAGATGCATGTTCCTGGTGTCCTGGGTTACAGATTTCTGAGATATAGATTCCTGGAGTGCTGGGACATAGGTTCCTGGGGTGCTGGGACACAGGTTCCTGGCCTGCTGGTATACAGGTTCCTAAGATACAGGTTCCTGGTGTCCTGGGGTACAGATTTCTGGGATACAAGTTCCTGGAGTGCTGGGATATAGGTTCCTGAGATTTTTTTTATTCATTCATGGGATGTGGCCTTCGCTGGCTGGGCCAGCATTTATTGCCCATCCCTAATTGCCCTTGAGAAGGTGGTGGTGAGCTGCCTTCTTGAACAGCAGCAGTTCATGTGGCGTAGGTACACCCAGAGTGCTGTTAGGAAGGGACTTCCAGGATTTTGACCCAGCGACACTGAAGGAACGGTGATATATTTCCAAGTCAGGATGGTGAGTGATTTGGAGTGGAACTTCCAGGTGGTGGTGTTCCCATCTATCCACTGCCCTTGTCCTTCTAGATGATGGTGGTCGTGGGTTTGGAAGGTGCTGTCTAAGGAGCCTTGGTGAATTCCTGCAGTGCAATTTGTAGATGGTACACACACTGCTGCTACTGTGCGTCGGTGGTGGGGGGAGTGAATGTTTGTGGATGTGGTGCCAATCAAGCGGGCTGCTTTGTCCTGGATGGTGTCGAGCTTCTTGAGTGTTGTGGGAGCTGCACTCATCCAGGCAAGTGGGGAGTATTCCATCACACTCCTGACTTGTGCCTTGTAGATGGTGGTCAGGCTTTGGGGAGTCAGGAGGTGAGTTACTCACTGCAGGATTCCTAGCCTCTGACCTGCTCTTGTAACCACAGTATTTATATGGCTGGTCCAGTTTAGTTTCTGGTCAATGGTAAGCCCCAGGATGTTGACAGTGGGGGAATCAGTGATGGTAATGCCATTGAGCATCAAGAGACGATGGTTGGATTCTCTCTTGTTGGAGCTGGTCATTGCCTGACACTTGTGTGGTGTGAATGTTAGTTGCCACTTGTCAGGCCAAGCCTGGCTGATTGGTTTCTATAATGGACAGTTGCTCTGCTAATACCTTTTACTTGGATTTCTTTGCCTGTGTACGTTTTCAGCTTGGCCGATGTTTGTTCCAAATTTAATGGATGTTCACCATTACTTAAATATCTGAAAGTGTGTTCTCCAATTACAGTGGTGAAAGCTCCCATGTCTACTTGCATTTTTACTGGTTTACCGTTCAATGCACTGTAACAAATATTGGCTCTGTCTTCCCAGCTTCCATGTTAAACAACGAATAAATGTCAGAATTTGTTGTTTCTAACTCTTCCACACTGTAGGCTTCATTGGGCTTCTTCTGTTGTTTGGAAGCCTGTTTAAATCTCTCTGTGCACCATCTCATTATATGTCCATATCTGTGACAAAAGTAACATTCTACTTTTTTTATACCGCCAGTTGCTAGAAGACTGATTGTTTCCACATCGATTAAAGATGTTCTTCGATTTAGCTGCTAAATTATTTCTTCTTATTTTCTGATTAGCATGTTTCCCGCTTCATGGCGGAGTCTCGTTTTCTCGCACCACTTTCAGCTGACTATTCCTGCCCGATTTGGAGTACGCTGCCATTTTGTGCCCCTTGTATTGCTTGTGCATCTCTTCCAGCGCTTTCCATGGCCAGCGCTATTTCCAATGCCTTCTTAAAATCCAGATTCGCTTCAGCAATTTTCTCACCCGGGGCCCTATTTCGCTAATTAAATCGGATCATCTGCATCGTGACTGAGATCTTGGGTTGGGTTGAAAATGTCTTCACGAGGTATCCCAATTCTCTGAAATTCTTCAAATCTGGGGCACTGGGTGCCGTCAATCTGTAGGTTTTGCTCCCAAAAGTACTCAAGAGGATCGCTCTCCTCTTCTCTTCCCCCGTGATTTCGTTCGCGTTCCATATACTGAGACCAATCGTCTGTGGCTGGCTCAAAGGGTTTGATTCTACCAAATTATGGTATTTTGGGTGAGGATATCTTCTGTTATTTTAAACGAACATTGGTACTCACAATTGCTGGGCGAGGAACAGTACCAATTCCAATTTATCTTGATTTATCCTAATCTATCCTCATCGCCAGTTTGCTGTAGAGTGGCCAAGTTGCCTATTTGTAATACAGTCAATCTGCAGACAACATTCTAAGTGGAAATGTTGGATTTATTTACAATACAGCCAGCGGCAACTATACATGTTCTTTCAACTCCATCTCTATCTCTACACTGCCTGTGGAGATAGCCCGCGCTGCTAGCACATTGGTTTACACAGCTCATGAGATCTTACAGGACAGGACTATTCTTAAAAGGACAGCCAACTTTTAACAAAACCATTATTATTACATTCTTACAATCACAAGGAAAAGGTTTGTTTGGCTTTAATGGATAAATTCAGCTGCTGTAATACAAAAGCTGCCCACAAGATGTCACAAGATTTTTTTTTCAATCTTTATTCGTGATGTGTGACTACATAATGACCCGCAGATTGAGTCTGCTTCCAAACCATTAGCCCCACTCCCTGCTCTTTGCCCATAACCCTTGGCCCTTGGTGATCATCACCCCCCTACTCCTCAACCCCTCCTATGGCACCACCCCATGCCCACGCAAAAGATGTAACACCTGCCCCTTCACTTCCTCTCTCCTCACCGTCCAAGGGCCCAAACACTCCTTTCAAGCAGCATTTCACTTGCATTTCCCCCAACTTAGTCTACTGCATTCGTTGTTCCCAATGTGGTCTCCTCTACATTGGAGAGACCAAACATAAACTGGGCGACCGCTTTGCAGAACACCTGCGGTCTGTCCGCAAGAATGACCCAAACCTCCCTGTCGCTTGCCATTTTAACACTCCACCCTGCTCTCTTGCCCACATGTCTGTCCTTGGCTTGCTGCATTGTTCCAGTGAAGCCCAACGCAAACTGGAGGAACAGAAACTCATCTTCCGACTAGGCACTTTACAGCCTTCCGGACTGAATACTGAATTCAACAACTTTAGGTCTTGAGCTCCCTCCTCCATCCCCACCCCCTTTCTGTTTCCCCCTTCCTTTTGTTTTTTCCAATAATTTATATAGATTTTTCTTTTCCCATCTATTTCCATTATTTTTAAATCTTTTATGCCCCCCACCCCTACTAGAGCTGTACCTTGAGTGCCGTACCATCCATTCTTAATTAGCACATTCGTTTAGATAATATCACCAACTTTAACACCTCTGTGTTCTTTTGTTCTATTGTTGTTTGTGACATCTTTTGATTATTTGCTCCTATCACTGCTTGTTTGTCCCTACAACCACACCACCCCTCCACTTCTCTCCCCCCACCCAAAACCCCCCCCACCAACCACCCCCCCCCCCCCCCACCCCCCCCCCGCCCCCCCCCCCCCCCCCCCCACCTCCCCCACCTTAAACCAGCTTATATTTCACCCCTCTCCTTGGATTCACTCGGTTCTATTGAAGGGTCATGAGGACTCGAAACGTCAACTCTTTTCTTCTCCGCCGATGCTGCCAGACCTGCTGAGTTTTTCCAGGTAATTCTGTTTTTGTTTTGGATTTCCAGCATCTGCAGTTTTTTTGTTTTTATAGCTTATATTTCACCTCATTTCTATTTTTCCTTAGTTCTGTTGAAGAGTCATACGGACTTGAAACGTTAACTGTGTTCATCTCTGCAGATGCTGACAGAAAGGTAGCATGCAGGTAATGGCAAGTAATAAGGAAGATAAATGGAGTTTTGACCTTCATTGCAAGAGAATTTGAGTAGAAGAAGTAGGGTATTGTGTTACAATTGTGTAGGGCCCTGGAGTAGTGTGAGTAGTTTTAGTCTCCAAATTTAAGGAAGGATATGGTTGCATTGGAGGTGGTAGAGCGAAGATTCACTAAATTGGTCCGTGGGATGAGGGGGTTGTCTATGATGAGGGGTTGAGTAAACTGGGTTTATATTGTCTGGAGTTTAGAAGAATGAGAAGTGATCTGATTGAAACGTACAGGATTCTGAAGGGGTTTGACAGGGTAGATACTGAGAGGTTGTTTCCATCGATTGGGGGATCTAGAACACGGGGGCACAGTCTCAGGATAAGGGGCCGATCATTTAGGACTGAGACGAGGAGAAATTTCTTCACTCAGAGGGTTGTGAATCTTTGGAATTCTCTACCCCAGAGGGTTGTGGGTGCTCCATCATTGAATACATTTCAGGCTGTGGGATAGACAGATTTCTGATTTTCAGGGAATCAAAGGATATGGGGAGTGGGCGGGAAGGTGGAGTTGAGGTGAGAATTTGGCCATGATCGTGTTGAATGGTGGAGCAGGCTCGAGGGGCCGAATGGTCTAATCCCGCTTCTGTTTCTCATGCTGTGCCTTGCTACAGGGCTGAAGGGCCTCCTATCTTGCTGTAAAGACTCTGTGACTTTCATTCGATTTGGAGTTTATTCACTGAAGTGAACTTGAGTTGCATTGCCAGACAATTATTTTGCCAAGGAGCGCACATGGTCATTTATTTCTGTGCCAGAATCTCAGCGTTGCCACTTTTTTACTCTCAGAAGGTGAGAAACAGACGTTTCCTTCAAACCCCGGTGTTGTGAGTCCTTTTCCTACACTAACTCCATGAATGGGAACAGCCGGTTTTTTTGGGCGGGGGGTGGGTGGGGATAATCCTCTGATTGTGGGTTCATCGGAATAAGACCCCCCTCGTCACACGTCAGGGCTGGTGTCTACATTGAAGGCCACACCCACGGGCTGGAGAAGATTACAGAGATCAGAAGGCCAAGGAGGGATTTGAAAATAAGGATGAGAATTTTAAACGCGAGGAGCTGCTGGACCGGCAGCCAGTGTAGGTCAGCAAGCACAGGGGTGACGGTGGAATGGGACTTGCTGTGATCAGGTTAATACCCAGGGCGGTGGAGTTTTGGAAGACTTGGAAGTTAACACAGGGTCAACAATGGGATGCTGTTCAAGAGGTCATTGGAACAGTCACACCTCAAGGTAACAATTCTCTCGCTAATTTTCTTCTCTTCCCCTTCTCTGAAAACTTAACAGCTGTTGGGGATGCAAGTCCCCAGGCGGTGGGAATGGTCCAATACGTACTACCCATCTGGTGATTCTTCATGTGTAAGCGGACTATCTGACCGCAGAGGTCTTCTCACCTGAGCCCCATTCCATTACCTGGCGACTGCACGCATCTACTTTTCAGTGGGAGTCAAGTGTACGTCACTCAAGAGCCAAGAATGCTGACTGTTCTGCTCCTGTCACTACCCTGGGCTGCTGAAACCAATTGGAACATTGCTGAAACCCCTGTGTCTAACATAAAAACGTAAGAAATTGGAGCTGGGGCAGGCCATTCAGTCCCTCGAGACTGCTCCGCTACTCAACAAGATCATGGCTGACCTGCTACCTCAACCCTACCTTCCTGCACTGTCCCTGTTTCCCTTAATACCCCTAAAGTCCAAAAAGCCATCAATCTCTGTCTTGAGTATGCTCATTCGCGGCTCCCTGGGATAGAATATTCCATAACTCTGAGTGGAGAAATTTGGAGGGAATGTAGTATTAGGTTAACGGGTGGGACTGGAGAAACACCTGATGATGCATGGTGAGTGACAGGAGTCTAGAAGGACCATGGCTTAGATTGAGTAATACCTGTAGTGTTGTTTCTTTTATTTTTACTTATTGCATGTGGTGTCACTAGGACAGCATTTATTGCCCATCCCTAATTGCCCCTCATTCAGAGGGTGTTTAAGAATCAACCACATTGCTGTGCAGTCAGGAGATATAGGATGGCAGATCCATAAAGGACATTAGTGAGCAATGGTTACCATTAGGCTTTTAATTCCAGATTTTTAGTGGATTGAAATTCCACCCTCTGCCATGGCGGGATTTGAACCTGGGTTCCCGAAGCATTATCCTGGGTTTCTGGATTAATAGTCCAGCGACAATACCACTACGTCATCACCTCCCCTGTATATGCTTGTGTGATAAACCGGTTATTGTTCAGCGCGTATCTACATCTCTGCGACCATTCCTTTGCTCATCAACATTCCGACACACAACAATAATCTCACAACAATGATTGTATTCCACCTGCCATGTTCTTGCCCACTCATCCAACCTCTCAATATCCCCTCTCTCTGTCCTCCTCACCACTTACTTTACCAACCACCTGAGTTATCATCATGACAGACCCTCTTTCTGTACTTTAGGTACGACTGCTGTACGTAGCCAACATTGTTGACCTGAAGTCAGGTTTAAACTTGTTGATTAAAATGACAGTTGCATTTTTCATTAAAGTATGGGGTACCTGAGGATAGCAACAACAGATCAGCGTTCAGATTAGCCCTTGTTCTTTCTTTTGTTGCTAATGCTACCTGACAACTTTTCAAATTGAACTCACTGGTGTCTAACTTTCATGTAACCTATGCCGGATCCAGAGTCCTCACTGTTTTCCGCAGCCAAAAAAAAGGAATTCTAATCGAGCCTTCCTCTTTTTATATATCTATAAAAACTGCCAAAGCGACACATTACATGGCAACTTTCATTCTATTTCCATGGCTACAAATGTGTTATCGCTGTAAAGTGGCAAACTATTTTAAGCGCCCTCTTGCCATTGCTGGTCACTAATGCAATGATGAATTGCTGTTATTTAGGTAGCATTATCTGGCAGTTTTAATGTGATTTGTACTGTCTGTTATTTGGACCAACCTACTCTCAAAACCTGTGCAGCAGAGTGTACTGCTCAGGGAGCCTGAGTTGCTGCGGCAACGCACACTTTTACCCACATGTTGTAGTCTGGAGCTATGGTAGAGGCTCCAACGTTCTTTCCGGCACATAGGTGACCAGGAATCTCTCCCACGTTTACCGTTTCCATGTGCTGGAAGGACTAACAGGTTGATGCTCAACCCCTTTTGACCATATTATCATCACGCCTCCCTTGGTCACCAAATCCCAAGGTGGGATTTGAACCTAGTGTTTCTGGCTCAGAGGCAGGAACACAACCCACGGCACCACAAGGCCGCCTCCTGTGCTATCGTTTTGCACGGTGAGTGGCAGCAGAAGGCGCTGTCCTACAGGGAAGCAGATTCAACGGTGACTTTCAAAAGCGAACTGGATAAATATTTGAGGGGGAAAAACGCAAGGGCTTTGGGAAAAGAGCAGGGACTAATTGGATATCTCTTCCAAAGAGCCAGCATAGGCTTGATGGGCCAAACGGGCTTCCTTCTGTGCTGGACAATCCTCATGACAATGTACTAATTTCACAAGGTTATAGCGCAGTGAAGCAATTTTATTCAGCGCCTCAAAAATGGATGTTTCAGGTGGGTAATGCAGACCAAACAGACCCTGTAGCACAATGTGCAATGACCTGCCTGCTCGGAAGACTGCCCTGGCATCCCTGTATCCTGCTTTAGCAGCTACATCGAATATGCATGAAGACAGAATTGGAGAGAACATGTTAAAACCTGACCACGCAGTGGGTGCAGAAAAGGTCAGATAAAATGCTTAACCTCCCACAAGTTTGAGCCCCTGCGTGTAAGTTAATATGTCCATAAGGAGCACATGTGCCCACACATAGGCACACGTGCTCATCTGTATACCTGTAGACACAAGCGCACATAGGTTCACACGGGCTATAATTTTGGTGGTGCCCTGGGGTGGAATTTTACAGCCCAGCCCCATCATGGCAGGGGTGGGGCTGTAAAATACTGCCAGCCATGCAAACACCCATTGACTTCAGCAGGACTGGAAACTCCCACCGGCAGGAGGGGCCACAAAATTCCGCCCCATAATCTCCAAGTACCAAAATCTGCAGCACTCAGTTCAAGCACCTGGGACAAGTCAATCTGGGCATTGTGGAAAAAAAGAGACAAGCTGTCAAAGCTTTTCACCTTCCACTCATCAGGACAAATGCAAGAACGCCAAATTTCAAAGAGAGCAACAATTGAGAATCACATGAGGAAAGTGTTGGCAAGTTTACTCTGATTGGTCGAGGTGTTGCCATGGAGAATGCACCACGGATCTATTATCCCTCCCGTGTTTCTGCCTGGTGCAATGCCTGGACATGTTCCTTTTGCCTGCGGAAGGGAATTAAATAAAGTTTTGAATTAAACAAAAGCATGAGGGAGTTCCCTGTTGCATTTTCCATGGCAATGGCTCAGCCAATCAGAGTCAACTTGCCAATTACCCAGCACCCTTTTCTCATGCAGTAGAAATTGTTCCTCCCTCTGAAATTCGGCATTCCTGCATCTGTCCTGATGAGCGTGAGACGAAAAGCTTCGACTGCGTGGGGAGAATTTTCCGGTGGGCGAGCGGGGGTGGGGCTGTCACATGAGGGGACAAGTGTTAAAAGTTTTTAATTACTTTATTCGGATGCTTAAAACTTAAACGTATCTCCCTGAGGCACCTCCGTGATTTCTGCGTGAGCGAAAGAGCACAGGCCCCGACTCAGGGAATCCCCAGCCCCCACCCGCACAGGGAGCGCTCAGCCCCTTCCAGGCGAGCGTCACGCTGGTCCGCTCACGTAAAATGGCAGCGCGGACTCGATCGGGGGTGGGGTGGGGGAGGGGCCGCGCTTGCTCCCACCTGCCCCTGCACAACCCCCTCCCCCCACCCCAACCTTACGGGGAGGAAAATTCAGCCTCGTGTCTCTTTTTGCAGCAATCAATTTACTAAGTTACGTCTCAAGTGCTATAATTGGCTACGATTGAGTTTGCAGGTTAATGACCACCACCACCCCCCCCACCCAATCAGCTTGCTGCCTTTCACATATCCCAGGATAGAAAAAAGTGAGAATTTAAGCTGTTTGCCACAGAATCACTAGCTAGCACAGTTAATTCTCAGTTATTTGTTGCAAATTACAGTGAGCATTGGACTAATCGGATCAATGGCCAGAGTGTTGGTGCTCACAGCTTCATACCCATTGCAGATTCCCTCGTGTCAGTCCAATCTCTCTGGGACAAGGTGTAAACCTAAACCTAAACCTTGCGATTATTACCCTTTTGAAAGCCGCAGTTTGAATCTGCCTCCACCATGCTCTCGGGCAGTGAATCCCAGATCCTGACCGCTCGCTGCGTAGAAAGCTTTCCCTCATGTTGCCTCTGGTTCCTTCGCCAATCGCCCTCAGTCAGGGCCCTCTGGGTTTTCAACTCGCCCACCTTCTCCCTATCTACTCTGTCCAGGCCCCTCCTGATCGCCTCTAAGCCTTCTCTCCGCCAAGGGGCACACCCCCAGCCTGTCTACACAATAGTTAATGCCAACACCGCCAATCCCCCTGCTGTATTAATGCGCATTGAAGGGTTTGGTGGCATAAAAGGGAGAGGCTGTTTCCAATGGCAAGAGGAGCTGAACCAGTTAAGCTTGAAGGTGATTGGCTACCATGAAGAAAAGTTATTTAGACATCGAGTTGTCGCACCCTGGAAGGGCAGAGGAAGCAGATTCAATAGTAACTTTCAAGAACGGGGGGATTGGATAAATACTTGGAAAGCGAAAAGGTGTGCAGGGCTATGGGGAAGGAGCTAGGAGGGGGGTGGGACTAATCGGAAAGCTCTTTCACGACGGGCCGAATGGCCTCCTTCTGCGCTGTATATTTTTGCGACTCTACATGTTAGCTGTGATCTAAAAGCAGCCGACATTCTCCAGACACAGCTCCTGGAGCCCCGATTTAGCTAATCGCATTTTTAGTTCTCAATGTTTCGCTGCTATCTTCACCCTGGCTGCCCCATTTTACTCTGCGTAGAACCTCAAGCATTGATTTGTCGCGAGCAAATTGCTTTATCATTTGTTTTTCCATCTCTTTTTCATGCTGCTCATTTGTCTTATTATTTTTCCATTTCACATTGCCCACACAGTGATTATCAGACCTGTGCTTCCAGCATGAATGATAATAGTCCTTCCCTGGCAGATGTTCTGAGGTTGCCTCTCACTGAACGCATCTGGGCACAAAGGGACAGAGCGGCAGTTACGAAAAATGCAGAGGGACTGATCACTCTTCACCCTTTCCATTTATTTTACGTCGAGTGCTATTTTTGATTCAGATTTCTACCAATGGCCTATCTTGTTCCCCCAAGTCAATGGGCGGGGAAGGAGGAGGAGCACTTCTTTGACGTAGCAGTATTGTCACTGGACTGGTAATCAAGTAGAGCCAGAGTAATGTCCTGGAGACCAGGGGTTCAAATCC
>JANJGN010005005.1:0-27863 GCA_026770705.1 Isurus oxyrinchus
AGCATCTGTTTCACTCTGTTTGCCTCTGTTTCAATCTATTTGCCTCTGCTTCACTCTGGTTGCCTCTGCTTCACTCTGTTTGCCTCTGTTTCACTCTGTTTGACTCTGTTTGCCTCTGTTTCAGTATGTTTGCCTCTGTTTCAGTCTGTTAGCCTCTGTTTCACTCAGTTTGCCCTTGTTTCACTCTGTTTGCCTCTGTTTCACTGTGTTTGCCTCTGTTTCACTCTGTTTGCCTCTGATTCACTCTGTCTGCCTCTGGTTCACTCTTTTTGCCTCTGTTTGCATGTGTTTAAGTCTGTTTGCCTCTGTTTCAGTCTGTTTGCCTCTGTTTCAGTCTGTTTGCCTCAGTTTCATTCTGTTTGCCTCTGTTTCATTCTTTTTGCCTCTGTTTCACTCTTTAGCATCTGTTAAACTCTGTTTGCCTCTGTTTGCCTCCGTTTCACTCTGTTGCCTCTGTTTCACTCTGTTTGCCTCTGTTTTACTCTGTTTGCCTCTGTTTCACTCTGTTTGCCTCTGTTTCACTCTGTTTGCCTCTTTTTCACACTGTTTGCCTCTGTTTCATTCTGTTTGCCTCTTGTTTCACCTGTTTGCTTCTGTTTCACTCTGCTGCCTCTGTTTCACTCTGTTTGCCTCTGTTTCACTCTGATTGCCTCTGTTTCGCTCTGTTTACCTCTATTTCACTGTGTTTGCCTCTGTTTCACTCTGTTTGCCTCTGTTTCACTCTGTTTGCCTCTGCTTCACTCTTTTAGCCTCTGTTTCACTCTGTTTGCCTCTGTTTCACTCTGTTTGCCTCTGTTTCACTCTGTTTGCCTCTTGTTTCACATGTTGGCTTTTCTTTCACTCTGTTTGCATCTTTTTCACTCTGTTTGCCTCTGTTTCACTCTGTTTGCCTCTGCTTCACTCTGTTTCACTCTGTTTGCCTCTGTTTCAGTATGTTTGCCTCTGTTTCAGTCTGTTAGCCTCTGTTTCACTCAGTTTGCCCTTGTTTCACTCTGTTTGCCTCTGTTTCACTGTTTTTGCCTCTGTTTATGTCTGTTTGCCTCTGTTTCACTGTGTTAGCATCTGTTTCACTCTGTTTGCCTCTGTTTCAATCTGTTTGCCTCTGTTTCACTCTGTTTGCCTCTGTTTCACTCTGTTTGCCTCGGTTTCATTCTGTTTGCCTCTGTTTCACCCTGTTTGCCTCTGTTTCACTCTGTTTCACTCTGTTTGCCTCTGTTTCACTCTGTTTGCCTCTGTTTCAGTCTGTTTGCCATGTTTAAGTCTGTTTGCCTCTGTTCAGTCTGTTTGCCTCTGTTTAAGTCTGTTTGCCTCTGTTTCACTCTGTATGCCTCTGGTTTGATCTGTTTCACTCTGTTTGCCTCTGTTTCACTCTGTTTGCCTCTGTTTCTCTCTGGTTGCCTCTTGTTTCACCTGTTTGCCTCTGTTTCACTCCGTTTGCCTCTGTTTCACTCTGTGTGCCTCTGTTTCACTCTGTTTGCCTCTGTTTAAGTCTTCTTACCTCTGTTTCACTCTGTTAGCCTCCGTTTAAGTCTGTTTGCCACTGTTTAATTCAGTTTGCCTCTGTTTCACTCTGTTTGCCTCTGTTTCACTCTGTTTGCCTCTGTTTCACTCTGTTTGCCTCTGTTTCACGCTGTTTGCCTCTGTTTCAGTCTGTTTGCCTCTGTTTAAGTCTGTTTGCCTCTGTTCAGTCTGTTTGCCTCTGTTTAATTCTGTTTGCCTCTGTTTCACTCTGTTTGCCTCTGGTTTGATCTGTTTCACTCTGTTTGCCTCTGTTTCACTCTGTTTGCATCTGTTTCACTTTGTTTGCCTCTTGTTTCACCTGTTTGCCTGTGTTTCACTCTATTTGCCTCTGTTTAACTCTTTTTGCCTCTGCTGCCTCTGTTTAAGTATATTTGCCTCTCTTTAAGTCTGTCTGCCTCAGTTTCAGTCTGTTTGCCTCTGTTTCACTCCGTTTGCCTCAGTTTAAGTCTGTCTGCCTCTGTTTCACTGTGTTAGCATCTGTTTCACTCTGTTTGCCTCTGTTTCAATCTATTTGCCTCTGCTTCACTCTGGTTGCCTCTGCTTCACTCTGTTTGCCTCTGCTTCACTCTGTTTGACTCTGTTTGCCTCTGTTTCAGTATGTTTGCCTCTGTTTCAGTCTGTTAGCCTCTGTTTCACTCAGTTTGCCCTTGTTTCACTCTGTTTGCCTCTGTTTCACTGTGTTTGCCTCTGTTTCACTCTGTTTGCCTCTGTTTCACTCTGTTAGCCTCTGTTTAATTCTGTTTGCCACTGTTTAAGTCTGTTTGCCTCTGTTTAAGTCTGTTTGCCTCTGTTTAACTCTGTTTGCTACTGTTTCACTCTGTTTGCCTCTGTTTCACTCTGTTTGGCTCTGTTTCACTCTGTTTGCCTCTGTTTCACTCTGTTTGCCTCTGTTTAAGTCTTCTTGCCTCTGTTTCACTCTGTTAGCCTCTGTTTAAGTCTTCTTGCCTCTGTTTCACTCTGTTAGCCTCTGTTTAATTCTGTTTGCCACTGTTTAAGTCTGTTTGCCTCTGTTTAAGTCTGTTTGCCTCTGTTTAACTCTGTTTGCCTCTGTTTCACTCTGTTTGCCTCTGTTTCACTCTGTTTGCCTCTGTTTCACTATTTTTCCTCTGTTTGCCTCTGTTTAAGTCTGTTTGCGTCTGTTTAAGTCTGTCTGCCTCAGTTTCAGTCTGTTTGCCTCTGATTCAGTCTGTTTGCCTCTCTTTAAGTCTGTTTGCCTCTGTTTCAGTCTGTTTGCCTCTGTTTCAATCTGTTTACCTCTGTTTCACTGTGGTTGCCTCTGTTTCACTCTATTTGCCTCTGTTTCACTCTGTTTGCCTCGGTTTCACTCTGTTTGCCTCTGTTTCACCCTGTTTGCCTCTGTTTCACTCTGTTTGCCTCTGTTTCAGTCTGTTTGCCTCTGTTTAAGTCTGTTTGCCTCTGTTCAGTCTGTTTGCCACTGTTTAAGTCTGTTTGCCTCTGTTTCACTCTGTTTGCCTCTGGTTTGATCTGTTTCACTCTGTTTGCCTCTGTTTCACTCTGTTTGCCTCAGTTTCACTCTGTTTGCCTCTGTTTAAGTCTGTTTGCCTCTGCTTGCCTCTGTTTCATTCTGTTTCCCTCTGTTTCACTCCGTTTGCCTCTGTTTCACTCTGTTTGCCTCTGTTTAAGTCTTCTTACCTTTGTTTCACTCTGTTAGCCTCCGTTTAAGTCTGTTTGCCACTGTTTAAGTCAGTTTGCCTCTGTTTCACTCTGTTTGCCTCTGTTTCACTCTGTTTGCCTCTGTTTCACTCTGTTTGCCTCGGTTTCACTCTGTTTGCCTCTGTTTCACCCTGTTTGCCTCTGTTTCACTCTGTTTGCCTCTGTTTCACTCTGTTTGCCTCTGTTTCAGTCTGTTTGCCTCTGTTTAAGTCTGTTTGCCTCTGTTCAGTCTGTTTGCCTCTGTTTAATTCTGTTTGCCTCTGTTTCACTCTGTTTGCCTCTGGTTTGATCTGTTTCACTCTGTTTGCCTCTGTTTCACTCTGTTTGCATCTGTTTCACTTTGTTTGCCTCTTGTTTCACCTGTTTGCCTGTGTTTCACTCTATTTGCCTCTGTTTAACTCTTTTTGCCTCTGCTGCCTCTGTTTAAGTATGTTTGCCTCTCTTTAAGTCTGTCTGCCCCAGTTTCAGTCTGTTTGCCTCTGTTTCACTCTGTTTGCCTCAGTTTAAGTCTGTTTGCCTCTGTTTCACTGTGTTAGCATCTGTTTCACTCTGTTTGCCTCTGTTTCAATCTATTTGCCTCTGCTTCACTCTGGTTGCCTCTGCTTCACTCTGTTTGCCTCTGTTTCACTCTGTTTGACTCTGTTTGCCTCTGTTTCAGTATGTTTGCCTCTGTTTCAGTCTGTTAGCCTCTGTTTCACTCAGTTTGCCCTTGTTTCACTCTGTTTGCCTCTGTTTCACTGTGTTTGCCTCTGTTTCACTCTGTTTGCCTCTGATTCACTCTGTCTGCCTCTGGTTCACTCTTTTTGCCTCTGTTTGCATGTGTTTAAGTCTGTTTGCCTCTGTTTCAGTCTGTTTGCCTCTGTTTCAGTCTGTTTGCCTCAGTTTCATTCTGTTTGCCTCTGTTTCATTCTTTTTGCCTCTGTTTCACTCTTTAAGCATCTGTTAAACTCTGTTTGCCTCTGTTTGCCTCCGTTTCACTCTGTTGCCTCTGTTTCACTCTGTTTGCCTCTGTTTCACTCTGTTTGCCTCTGTTTCACTCTGTTTGCCTCTGTTTCACTCTGTTTGCCTCTTTTTCACACTGTTTGCCTCTGTTTCATTCTGTTTGCCTCTTGTTTCACCTGTTTGCTTCTGTTTCACTCTGCTGCCTCTGTTTCACTCTGTTTGCCTCTGTTTCACTCTGATTGCCTCTGTTTCGCTCTGTTTACCTCTATTTCACTGTGTTTGCCTCTGTTTCACTCTGTTTGCCTCTGTTTCACTCTGTTTGCCTCTGCTGGACTCTTTTAGCCTCTGTTTCACTCTGTTTGCCTCTGTTTCACTCTGTTTGCCTCTGTTTCACTCTGTTTGCCTCTTGTTTCACATGTTGGCTTTTCTTTCACTCTGTTTGCATCTTTTTCACTCTGTTTGCCTCTGTTTCACTCTGTTTGCCTCTGCTTCACTCTGTTTCACTCTGTTTGCCTCTGTTTCAGTATGTTTGCCTCTGTTTCAGTCTGTTAGCCTCTGTTTCACTCAGTTTGCCCTTGTTTCACTCTGTTTGCCTCTGTTTCACTGTTTTTGCCTCTGTTTATGTCTGTTTGCCTCTGTTTCACTGTGTTAGCATCTGTTTCACTCTGTTTGCCTCTGTTTCAATCTGTTTGCCTCTGTTTCACTCTGTTTGCCTCTGTTTCACTCTGTTTGCCTCGGTTTCATTCTGTTTGCCTCTGTTTCACCCTGTTTGCCTCTGTTTCACTCTGTTTCACTCTGTTTGCCTCTGTTTCACTCTGTTTGCCTCTGTTTCAGTCTGTTTGCCATGTTTAAGTCTGTTTGCCTCTGTTCAGTCTGTTTGCCTCTGTTTAAGTCTGTTTGCCTCTGTTTCACTCTGTATGCCTCTGGTTTGATCTGTTTCACTCTGTTTGCCTCTGTTTCACTCTGTTTGCCTCTGTTTCTCTCTGGTTGCCTCTTGTTTCACCTGTTTGCCTCTGTTTCACTCCGTTTGCCTCTGTTTCACTCTGTGTGCCTCTGTTTCACTCTGTTTGCCTCTGTTTAAGTCTTCTTACCTCTGTTTCACTCTGTTAGCCTCCGTTTAAGTCTGTTTGCCACTGTTTAATTCAGTTTGCCTCTGTTTCACTCTGTTTGCCTCTGTTTCACTCTATTTGCCTCTGTTTCACTCTGTTTGCCTCGGTTTCACTCTGTTTGCCTCTGTTTCACCCTGTTTGCCTCTGTTTCACTCTGTTTGCCTCTGTTTCAGTCTGTTTGCCTCTGTTTAAGTCTGTTTGCCTCTGTTCAGTCTGTTTGCCACTGTTTAAGTCTGTTTGCCTCTGTTTCACTCTGTTTGCCTCTGGTTTGATCTGTTTCACTCTGTTTGCCTCTGTTTCACTCTGTTTGCATCTGTTTCACTTTGTTTGCCTCTTGTTTCACCTGTTTGCCTCTGTTTCACTCTGTTTGCCTCTGTTTAACTCTTTTTGCCTCTGCTGCCTCTGTTTAAGTATGTTTGCCTCTCTTTAAGTCTGTCTGCCTCAGTTTCAGTCTGTTTGCCTCTGTTTCACTCTGTTTGCCTCTGTTCAAGTCTGTTTGCCTCTGTTTCACTGTGTTAGCATCTGTTTCACTCTGTTTGCCTCTGTTTCAATCTATTTGCCTCTGTTTCACTCTGTTTCACTCTGTTTGCCTCTGTTTCAATCTGTTTGCCTCTGTTTCAATCTGTTTGCCTCTGTTTAAGTCTGTTTGCCTCTGTTTAAGTCTTTTTGCCTCACTTTCAGTCTGTTTGCCTCTGTTTCAGTCTGTTTGCCTCTATTTAAGTCTGTTTGCCTCTGTTTGCGTCTGTTTCACTCTGTTTGCCTCTGTTTCACTCTGTTTTCCTCTGTTTCACTCTGTTTGCCTCTGTTTATTTCTACTTGCCTCTGTTTCACTCTGTTAGCCTCTGCTTCAGTAGGTTTGCCTCTTTTTCAGTCTGTTTGCCTCTGTTGCACTCTGTTTGTCTCTGTTTTACTCTGTTTGCCTCTGTTTCAGTCTGATTGCCTCTGTGTCAATCAGTTAGCCTCTGTTTCACTCTGGTTGCCTCTGTTTCACTCTGTTTGCCTCTGTTTCACTCTGTTTGCCTCTGTTTCACTCTGTTAGCCTCTGTTTAATTCTGTTTCCCACTGTTTAAGTCTGTTTGCCTCTGTTTAAGTCTGTTTGCCTCTGTTTAACTCTGTTTGCTACTGTTTCACTCTGTTTGCCTCTGTTTCATTTCTGTTTGGCTCTGTTTCACTCTGTTTGCCTCTGTTTCACTCTGTTTGCCTCTGTTTAAGTCTTCTTGCCTCTGTTTAAGTCTGTTTGCCTCTGTTTCACTCTGTATGCCTCTGGTTTGATCTGTTTCACTCTGTTTGCCTCGGTTTCACTCTGTTTGCCTCTGTTTCACCCTGTTTGCCTCTGTTTCACTCTGTTTCACTCTGTTTGCCTCTGTTTCACTCTGTTTGCCTCTGTTTCAGTCTGTTTGCCATGTTTAAGTCTGTTTGCCTCTGTTCAGTCTGTTTGCCTCTGTTTAAGTCTGTTTGCCTCTGTTTCACTCTGTATGCCTCTGGTTTGACCTGTTTCACTCTGTTTGCCTCTGTTTCACTCTGTTTGCCTCTGTTTCTCTCTGTTTGCCTCTTGTTTCACCTGTTTGCCTCTGTTTCACTCCGTTTGCCTCTGTTTCACTCTGTCTGCCTCTGTTTCACTCTGTTTGCCTCTGTTTAAGTCTTCTTACCTCTGTTTCACTCTGTTAGCCTCCGTTTAAGTCTGTTTGCCACTGTTTAAGTCAGTTTGCCTCTATTTCACTCTGTTTGGCTCTGTTTCACTCTGTTTGCCTCTGTTTCACTCTGTTTGCCTCGGTTTCACTCTGTTTGCCTCTGTTTCACCCTGTTTGCCTCTGTTTCACTCTTTTTGCCTCTGTTTCAGTCTGTTTGCCTCTGTTTAAGTCTGTTTGCCTCTGTTCAGTCCGTTTGCCTCTGTTTAAGTCTGTTTGCCTCTGTTTCACTCTGTTTGCCTCTGGTTTGATCTGTTTCACTCTGTTTGCCTCTGTTTCACTCTGTTTGCATCTGTTTCACTTTGTTTGCCTCTTGTTTCACCTGTTTGCCTCTGTTTCACTCTGTTTGCCTCTGTTTAACTCTTTTTGCCTCTGCTGCCTCTGTTTAAGTATGTTTGCCTCTCTTTAAGTCTGTCTGCCTCAGTTTCAGTCTGTTTGCCTCTGTTTCACTCTGTTTGCCTCTGTTTAAGTCTGTTTGCCTCTGTTTCACTGTGTTAGCATCTGTTTCACTCTGTTTGCCTCTGTTTCAATCTATTTGCCTCTGTTTCCCTCTGTTTCAGACTGTTTGCCTCTGTTTCAATCTGTTTGCCTCTGTTTCAATCTGTTTGCCTCTGTTTAAGTCTGTTTGCCTCTGTTTAAGTCTTTTTGCCTCAGTTTCAGTCTGTTTGCCTCTGTTTCAGTCTGTTTGCATCTATTTAAGTCTGTTTGCCTCTGTTTGCCTCTGTTTCAGTCTGTTTGCCTCTGTTTCACTCTGTTTTCCTCTGTTTCACTCTGTTTGCCTCTGTTTATTTCTACTTGCCTCTGTTTCACTCTGTTAGCCTCTGCTTCAGTAGGTTTGCCTCTTTTTCAGTCTGTTTGCCTCTGTTGCACTGTTTGTCTCTGTTTTACTCTGTTTGCCTCTGTTTCAGTCTGATTGCCTCTGTGTCAATCAGTTAGCCTCTGTTTCACTCTGGTTGCCTCTGTTTCACTCTGTTTGCCTCTGTTTCACTCTGTTTGCCTCTGTTTCACTCTGTTTGCCTCTTGTTTTACCTGTTGGCTTTTCTTTCACTCTGTTTGCCTCTGTTTCACTCTGTTTGCCTCTGTTTCACTCTGTTTGCCTCTGTTTAAGTCTTCTTGCCTCTGTTTCACTCTGTTAGCCTCTGTTTAATTCTGTTTGCCACTGTTTAAGTCTGTTTGCCTCTGTTTAAGTCTGTTTGCCTCTGTTTAACTCTGTTTGCTACTGTTTCACTCTGTTTGCCTCTGTTTCACTCTGTTTGGCTCTGTTTCACCCTGTTTGCATTTGTTTCATTCTGTTTGCCTCTGTTTAAGTCTTCTTGCCTCTGTTTCACTCTGTTAGCCTCTGTTTAAGTCTTCTTGCCTCTGTTTCACTCTGTTAGACTCTGTTTAATTCTGTTTGCCACTGTTTAAGTCTGTTTGCCTCTGTTTCAGTCTGTTTGCCTCTGTTTAACTCTGTTTGCCTCTGTTTCACTCTGTTTGCCTCTGTTTCACTCTGTTTGCCTCTGGTTTGATCTGTTTCACTCTGTTTGCCTCTGTTTCACTCTGTTTGCATCTGTTTCACTTTGTTTGCCTCTTGTTTTACCTGTTTGCCTGTGTTTCATTCTATTTGCCTCTGTTTAACTCTTTTTGCCTCTGCTGCCTCTGTTTAAGTATGTTTGCCTCTCTTTAAGTCTGTCTGCCTCAGTTTCAGTCTGTTTGCCTCTGTTTCACTCTGTTTGCCTCAGTTTACGTCTGTTTGCCTCTGTTTCACTGTGTTAGCATCTGTTTCACTCTGTTTGCCTCTGTTTCAATCTATTTGCCTCTGCTTCACTCTGGTTGCCTCTGCTTCACTCTGTTTGCCTCTGTTTCACTCTGTTTGACTCTGTTTGCCTCTGTTTCAGTATGTTTGCCTCTGTTTCAGTCTGTTAGCCTCTGTTTCACTCAGTTTGCCCTTGTGTCACTCTGTTTGCCTCTGTTTCACTGTGTTTGCCTCTGTTTCACTCTGTTTGCCTCTGATTCACTCTGTTTGCCTCTGGTTCACTCTTTTGCCTCTGTTTGCATGTGTTTAAGTCTGTTTGCCTCTGTTTCAGTCTGTTTGCCTCTGTTTCAGTCTGTTTGCCTCAGTTTCATTCTGTTTGCCTCTGTTTCATTCTTTTTGCCTCTGTTTCACTCATTAAGCATCTGTTTAACTCTGTTTGCCTCTGTTTGCCTCCGTTTCACTCTGTTGCCTCTGTTTCACTCTGTTTGCCTCTGTATCACTCTGTTTGCCTCTGTTTCACTCTGTTTGCCTCTGTTTCACTCTGTTTGCCTCTGTTTCACTCTGTTTGCCTCTTTTTCACACTGTTTGCCTCTGTTTCACTCTGTTTGCCTCTTGTTTCACCTGTTTGCTTCTGTTTCACTCTGCTGCCTCTGTTTCACTCTGTTTGCCTCTGTTTCACTCTGATTGCCTCTGTTTCGCTCTGTTAACCTCTATTTCACTGTGTTTGCCTCTGTTTCGCTCTGTTTGCCTCTGTTTCACTCTGTTTGCCTCTGCTGGACTCTTTTAGCCTCTGTTTCACTCTGTTTGCCTCTGTTTCACTCTGTTTGCCTCTGTTTCACTCTGTTTGCCTCTTGTTTCACATGTTGGCTTTTCTTTCACTCTGTTTGCATCTTTTTCACTCTGTTTGCCTCTGTTTCACTCTGTTTGCCTCTGCTTCACTCTGTTTGCCTCTGTTTCACTCTGTTTGCCTCTGTTTCAGTATGTTTGCCTCTGTTTCAGTCTGTTAGCCTCTGTTTCACTCAGTTTGCCCTTGTTTCACTCTGTTTGCCTCTGTTTCACTGTGTTTGCCTCTGTTTAAGTCTGTTTGCCTCTGTTTCACTGTGTTAGCATCTGCTTCACTCTGTTTGCCTCTGTTTCAATCTGTTTGCCTCTGTTTCACTCTGTTTGCCTCTGTTTCACTCTGTTTGCCTCGGTTTCACTCTGTTTGCCTCTGTTTCACCCTGTTTGCCTCTGTTTCACTCTGTTTCACTCTGTTTGCCTCTGTTTCACTCTGTTTGCCTCTGTTTCAGTCTGTTTGCCATGTTTAAGTCTGTTTGCCTCTGTTCAGTCTGTTTGCCTCTGTTTAAGTCTGTTTGCCTCTGTTTCACTCTGTATGCCTCTGGTTTGATCTGTTTCACTCTGTTTGCCTCTGTTTCACTCTGTTTGCCTCTGTTTCTCTCTGTTTGCCTCTTGTTTCACCTGTTTGCCTCTGTTTCACTCCGTTTGCCTCTGTTTCACTCTGTGTGCCTCTGTTTCACTCTGTTTGCCTCTGTTTAAGTCTTCTTACCTCTGTTTCACTCTGTTAGCCTCCGTTTAAGTCTGTTTGCCACTGTTTAAGTCAGTTTGCCTCTGTTTCAATCTGTTTGCCTCTGTTTCACTCTATTTGCCTCTGTTTCACTCTGTTTGCCTCGGTTTCACTCTGTTTGCCTCTGTTTCACCCTGTTTGCCTCTGTTTCACTCTGTTTGCCTCTGTTTCAGTCTGTTTGCCTCTGTTTAAGTCTGTTTGCCTCTGTTCAGTCTGTTTGCCACTGTTTAAGTCTGTTTGCCTCTGTTTCACTCTGTTTGCCTCTGGTTTGATCTGTTTCACTCTGTTTGCCTCTGTTTCACTCTGTTTGCATCTGTTTCACTTTGTTTGCCTCTTGTTTCACCTGTTTGCCTCTGTTTCACTCTGTTTGCCTCTGTTTAACTCTTTTTGCCTCTGCTGCCTCTGTTTAAGTATGTTTGCCTCTCTTTAAGTCTGTCCGCCTCAGTTTCAGTCTGTTTGCCTCTGTTTCACTCTGTTTGCCTCTGTTTAAGTCTGTTTGCCTCTGTTTCACTGTGTTAGCATCTGTTTCACTCTGTTTGCCTCTGTTTCACTCTGTTTGCCTCTGTTTCACTCTGTTTCATTCTGTTTGCCTCTGTTTCAATCTGTTTGCCTCTTTTTCAATCTGTTTGCCTCTGTTTAAGTCTGTTTGCCTCTGTTTAAGTCTTTTTGCCTCACTTTCAGTCTGTTTGCCTCTGTTTCAGTCTGTTTGCCTCTATTTAAGTCTGTTTGCCTCTGTTTGCGTCTGTTTCACTCTGTTTGCCTCTGTTTCACTCTGTTTTCCTCTGTTTCACTCTGTTTGCCTCTGTTTATTTCTACTTGCCTCTGTTTCACTCTGTTAGCCTCTGCTTCAGTAGGTTTGCCTCTTTTTCAGTCTGTTTGCCTCTGTTGCACTCTGTTTGTCTCTGTTTTACTCTGTTTGCATCTGTTTCAGTCTGATTGCCTCTGTGTCAATCAGTTAGCCTCTGTTTCACTCTGGTTGCCTCTGTTTCACTCTGTTTGCCTCTGTTTCACTCTGTTTGCCTCTGTTGCAATCTGTTTGCCTCTTGTTTTACCTGTTGGCTTTTCTTTCACTCTGTTTGCCTCTGTTTCACTCTGTTTGCCTCTGTTTCACTCTGTTTGCCTCTGTTTAAGTCTTCTTGCCTCTGTTTCACTCTGTTAGCCTCTGTTTAATTCTGTTTCCCACTGTTTAAGTCTGTTTGCCTCTGTTTAAGTCTGTTTGCCTCTGTTTAACTCTGTTTGCTACTGTTTCACTCTGTTTGCCTCTGTTTCACTCTGTTTGGCTCTGTTTCACTCTGTTTGCCTCTGTTTCACTCTGTTTGCCTCTGTTTAAGTCTTCTTGCCTCTGTTTAAGTCTGTTTGCCTCTGTTTCACTCTGTATGCCTCTGGTTTGATCTGTTTCACTCTGTTTGCCTCGGTTTCACTCTGTTTGCCTCTGTTTCACCCTGTTTGCCTCTGTTTCACTCTGTTTCACTCTGTTTGCCTCTGTTTCACTCTGTTTGCCTCTGTTTCAGTCTGTTTGCCATGTTTAAGTCTGTTTGCCTCTGTTCAGTCTGTTTGCCTCTGTTTCACTCTGTATGCCTCTGGTTTGACCTGTTTCACTCTGTTTGCCTCTGTTTCACTCTGTTTGCCTCTGTTTCTCTCTGTTTGCCTCTTGTTTCACCTGTTGGCCTCTGTTTCACTCCGTTTGCCTCTGTTTCACTCTGTCTGCCTCTGTTTCACTCTGTTTGCCTCTTTTTCACTGTGTTTGCATCTGTTTCACTCTGTTTGCCTCTGTTACACTCTGTTTGCCTCAGTTTCACTCTGTTTTCCTCTGTTTCACTCTGTTTCACTCTGTTTGCCTCTGTTTCACTCTGTTTGCCTCTGTTTCACTCTGTTTGCCTCTGTTTCACTCTGTTTGCCTCGGTTTCACTCTGTTTGCCTCTGTTTCACCCTGTTTGCCTCTGTTTCACTCTTTTTGCCTCTGTTTCAGTCTGTTTGCCTCTGTTTAAGTCTGTTTGCCTCTGTTCAGTCTGTTTGCCTCTGTTTAAGTCTGTTTGCCTCTGTTTCACTCTGTTTGCCTCTGGTTTGATCTGTTTCACTCTGTTTGCCTCTGTTTCACTCTGTTTGCATCTGTTTCACTTTGTTTGCCTCTTGTTTCACCTGTTTGCCTCTGTTTCACTCTGTTTGCCTCTGTTTAACTCTTTATGCCTCTGCTGCCTCTATTTAAGTATGTTTGCCTCTCTTTAAGTCTGTCTGCCTCAGTTTCAGTCTGTTTGCCTCTGTTTCACTCTGTTTGCCTCTGTTTAAGTCTGTTTGCCTCTGTTTCACTGTGTTAGCATCTGTTTCACTCTGTTTGCCTCTGTTTCAATCTATTTGCCGCTGTTTCACTCTGTTTCACTCTGTTTGCCTCTGTTTCAATCTGTTTGCCTCCGTTTCAATCTGTTTGCCTCTGTTTAAGTCTGTTTGCCTCTGTTTAAGTCTTTTTGCCTCAGTTTCAGTCTGTTTGCCTCTGTTTCAGTCTGTTTGCCTCTATTTAAGTCTGTTTGCCTCTGTTTGCCTCTGTTTCAGTCTGTTTGCCTCTGTTTCACTCTGTTTTCCTCTGTTTCACTCTGTTTGCCTCTGTTTATTTCTACTTGCCTCTGTTTCACTCTGTTAGCCTCTGCTTCAGTAGGTTTGCCTCTTTTTCAGTCTGTTTGCCTCTGTTGCACTGTTTGTCTCTGTTTTACTCTGTTTGCCTCTGTTTCAGTCTGATTGCCTCTGTGTCAATCAGTTAGCCTCTGTTTCACTCTGGTTGCCTCTGTTTCACTCTGTTTGCCTCTGTTTCACTCTGTTTGCCTCTGTTTCACTCTGTTTGCCTCTTGTTTTACCTGTTGGCTTTTCTTTCACTCTGTTTGCCTCTGTTTCACTCTGTTTGCCTCTGTTTCACTCTGTTTGCCTCTGTTTAAGTCTTCTTGCCTCTGTTTCACTCTGTTAGCCTCTGTTTAATTCTGTTTGCCACTGTTTAAGTCTGTTTGCCTCTGTTTAAGTCTGTTTGCCTCTGTTTAACTCTGTTTGCTACTGTTTCACTCTGTTTGCCTCTGTTTCACTCTGTTTGGCTCTGTTTCACTCTGTTTGCCTCTGTTTCACTCTGTTTGCCTCTGTTTAAGTCTTCTTGCCTCTGTTTCACTCTGTTAGCCTCTGTTTAAGACTTCTTGCCTCTGTTTCACTCTGTTAGCCTCTGTTTAATTCTGTTTGCCACTGTTTAAGTCTGTTTGCCTCTGTTTAAGTCTGTTTGCCTCTGTTTAACTCTGTTTGCCTCTGTTTCACTCTGTTTGCCTCTGTTTCACTCTGTTTGCCTCTGGTTTGATCTGTTTCACTCTGTTTGCCTCTGTTTCACTCTGTTTGCATCTGTTTCACTTTGTTTGCCTCTTGTTTCACCTGTTTGCCTGTGTTTCACTCTATTTGCCTCTGTTTAACTCTTTTTGCCTCTGCTGCCTCTGTTTAAGTATGTTTGCCTCTCTTTAAGTCTGTCTGCCTCTGTTTCACTCTGTTTGCCTCTGGTTTGATCTGTTTCACTCTGTTTGCCTCTGTTTCACTCTGTTTGCATCTGTTTCACTTTGTTTGCCTCTTGTTTCACCTGTTTGCCTCTGTTTCACTCTGTTTGCCTCTGTTTAACTCTTTATGCCTCTGCTGCCTCTATTTAAGTATGTTTGCCTCTCTTTAAGTCTGTCTGCCTCAGTTTCAGTCTGTTTGCCTCTGTTTCACTCTGTTTGCCTCTGTTTAAGTCTGTTTGCCTCTGTTTCACTGTGTTAGCATCTGTTTCACTCTGTTTGCCTCAGTTTCAATCTATTTGCCTCTGTTTCACTCTGTTTCACTCTGTTTGCCTCTGTTTCAATCTGTTTGCCTCCGTTTCAATCTGTTTGCCTCTGTTTAAGTCTGTTTGCCTCTGTTTAAGTCTTTTTGCCTCAGTTTCAGTCTGTTTGCCTCTGTTTCAGTCTGTTTGCCTCTATTTAAGTCTGTTTGCCTCTGTTTGCCTCTGATTCAGTCTGTTTGCCTCTGTTTCACTCTGTTTTCCTCTGTTTCACTCTGTTTGCCTCTGTTTATTTCTACTTGCCTCTGTTTCACTCTGTTAGCCTCTGCTTCAGTAGGTTTGCCTCTTTTTCAGTCTGTTTGCCTCTGTTGCACTGTTTGTCTCTGTTTTACTCTGTTTGCCTCTGTTTCAGTCTGATTGCCTCTGTGTCAATCAGTTAGCCTCTGTTTCACTCTGGTTGCCTCTGTTTCACTCTGTTTGCCTCTGTTTCACTCTGTTTGCCTCTGTTTCACTCTGTTTGCCTCTTGTTTTACCTGTTGGCTTTTTCTTTCACTCTGTTTGCCTCTGTTTCACTCTGTTTGCCTCTGTTTCACTCTGTTTGCCTCTGTTTAAGTCTTCTTGCCTCTGTTTCACTCTGTTAGCCTCTGTTTAATTCTGTTTGCCACTGTTTAAGTCTGTTTGCCTCTGTTTAAGTCTGTTTGCCTCTGTTTAACTCTGTTTGCTACTGTTTCACTCTGTTTGCCTCTGTTTCACTCTGTTTGGCTCTGTTTCACTCTGTTTGCCTCTGTTTCACTCTGTTTGCCTCTGTTTAAGTCTTCTTGCCTCTGTTTCACTCTGTTAGCCTCTGTTTAAGACTTCTTGCCTCTGTTTCACTCTGTTAGCCTCTGTTTAATTCTGTTTGCCACTGTTTAAGTCTGTTTGCCTCTGTTTAAGTCTGTTTGCCTCTGTTTAACTCTGTTTGCCTCTGTTTCACTCTGTTTGCCTCTGTTTCACTCTGTTTGCCTCTGGTTTGATCTGTTTCACTCTGTTTGCCTCTGTTTCACTCTGTTTGCATCTGTTTCACTTTGTTTGCCTCTTGTTTCACCTGTTTGCCTGTGTTTCACTCTATTTGCCTCTGTTTAACTCTTTTTGCCTCTGCTGCCTCTGTTTAAGTATGTTTGCCTCTCTTTAAGTCTGTCTGCCTCAGTTTCAGTCTGTTTGCCTCTGTTTCACTCTGTTTGCCTCAGTCTAAGTCTGTTTGCCTCTGTTTCACTGTGTTAGCATCTGTTTCACTCTGTTTGCCTCTGTTTCAATCTATTTGCCTCTGCTTCACTCTGGTTGCCTCTGCTTCACTCTGTTTGCCTCTGTTTCACTCTGTTTGACTCTGTTTGCCTCTGTTTCAGTATGTTTGCCTCTGTTTCAGTCTGTTATCCTCTGTTTCACTCAGTTTGCCCTTGTTTCACTCTGTTTGCCTCTGTTTCACTGTGTTTGCCTCTGTTTCACTCTGTTTGCCTCTGATTCACTCTGTTTGCCTCTGGTTCACTCTTTTTGCCTCTGTTTGCATGTGTTTAAGTCTGTTTGCCTCTGTTTCAGTCTGTTTGCCTCTGTTTCAGTCTGTTTGCCTCAGTTTCATTCTGTTTGCCTCTGTTTCATTCTTTTTGCCTCTGTTTCACTCTTTAAGCATCTGTTTAACTCTGTTTGCCTCTTTTTGCCTCCGTTTCACTCTGTTGCCTCTGTTTCACTCTGTTTGCCTCTGTTTCACTCTGTTTGCCTCTGTTTCACTCTGTTTGCCTCTGTTTCACTCTGTTTGCCTCTTTTTCACACTGTTTGCCTCTGTTTCACTCTGTTTGCCTCTTGTTTCACCTGTTTGCTTCTGTTTCACTCTGCTGCCTCTGTTTCACTCTGTTTGCCTCTGTTTCACTCTGATTGCCTCTGTTTCGCTCTGTTAACCTCTATTTCACTGTGTTTGCCTCTGTTTCACTCTGTTTGCCTCTGTTTCACTCTGTTTGCCTCTGCTGCACTCTTTTAGCCTCTGTTTCACTCTGTTTGCCTCTGTTTCACTCTGTTTGCCTCTGTTTCACTCTGTTTGCCTCTTGTTTCACATGTTGGCTTTTCTTTCACTCTGTTTGCATCTTTTTCACTCTGTTTGCCTCTGTTTCACTCTGTTTGCCTCTGCTTCACTCTGTTTGCCTCTGTTTCACTCTGTTTGCCTCTGTTTCAGTATGTTTGCCTCTGTTTCAGTCTGTTAGCCTCTGTTTCACTCAGTTTGCCCTTGTTTTCACTCTGTTTGCCTCTGTTTCACTGTGTTTGCCTCTGTTTAAGTCTGTTTGCCTCTGTTTCACTGTGTTAGCATCTGTTTCACTCTGTTTGCCTCTGTTTCAATCTGTTTGCCTCTGTTTCACTCTGTTTGCCTCTGTTTCACTCTGTTTGCCTCGGTTTCACTCTGTTTGCCTCTGTTTTCCACCCTGTTTGCCTCTGTTTCACTATGTTTCACTCTGTTTGCCTCTTTTTCACTCTGTTTGCCTCTGTTTCAGTCTGTTTGCCATGTTTAAGTCTGTTTGCCTCTGTTCAGTCTGTTTGCCTCTGTTTAAGTCTGTTTGCCTCTGTTTTCACTCTGTATGCCTCTGGTTTGATCTGTTTCACTCTGTTTGCCTCTGTTTCGCTCTGTTTTGCCTCTGTTTCCTCTCTGGTTGCCTCTTGTTTCACCTGTTTGCCTCTGTTTCACCTCCGTTTGCCTCTGTTTCACTCTGTGTCCCTCTGTTTCACTCTGTTTGCCTCTGTTTAAGTCCTTCTTACCTCTGTTTCACTCTGTTAGCCTCCGTTTAAGTCTGTTTTGCCACTGTTTAAGTCAGTTTGCCTCTGTTTCACTCTGTTTGCCTCTGTTTCACTCTATTTGCCTCTGTTTCACTCTGTTTGCCCTCGGTTTCACTCTGTTTGCCTCTGTTTTCACCCTGTTTGCCTCTGTTTCACTCTGTTTGCCTCTGTTTCAGTCTGTTTGCCTCTGTTTAAGTCTGTTTGCCTCTGTTCAGTCTGTTTGCCACTGTTTTAAGTCTGTTTGCCTCTGTTTCACTCTGTTTGCCTCTGGTTTGATCTGTTTCACTCTGTTTGCCTCTGTTTCACCTCTGTTTGCATCTGTTTCACTTTGTTTGCCTCTTGTTTCACCTGTTTTGCCTCTGTTTCACTCTGTTTGCCTCTGTTTAACTCTTTTTGCCTCTGCTGCCTCTGTTTAAGTATGTTTGCCTCTCTTTAAGTCTGTCTGCCTCAGTTTCAGTCTGTTTGCCTCTGTTTCACTCTGTTTGCCTCTGTTTAAGTCTGTTTGCCTCTGTTTCACTGTGTTAGCATCTGTTTCACTCTGTTAGCCTCTGTTTCAATCTATTTGCCTCTGTTTCACTCTGTTTCACTCTGTTTGCCTCTGTTTCAATCTGTTTGCCTCTGTTTTCAATCTGTTTGGCCTCTGTTTAAGTCTGTTTGCCTCTGTTTTAAGTCTTTTTGCCCTCACTTTCAGTCTGTTTGCCTCTGTTTCAGTCTGTTTTGCCTCTATTTAAGTCTGTTTGCCTCTGTTTGCGTCTGTTTCACTCTGTTTGCCTCTGTTTCACTCTGTTTTCCTCTGTTTCACTCTGTTTGCCTCTGTTTTATTTCTACTTGCCTCTGTTTTCACTCTGTTAGCCTCTGCTTCAGTAGGTTTGCCTCTTTTTTCAGTCTGTTTGCCTCTGTTGCACTCTGTTTGTCTCTGTTTTACTCTGTTTGCCTCTGTTTCAGTCCTGATTGCCTCTGTGTCAATCAGTTAGCCTCTGTTTCACTCTGGTTGCCTCTGTTTTCACTCTGTTTGCCTCTGTTTCACTCTGTTTGCCTCTGTTGCAATCTGTTTTGACTCTTGTTTTACCTGTTGGCTTTTCTTTCACTCTGTTTGCCCTCTGTTTCACTCTGTTTGCCTCTGTTTCACTCTGTTTGCCTCTGTTTAAGTCTTCTTGCCTCTGTTTCACTCTGTTAGCCTCTGTTTAATTCTGTTTGCCACTGTTTAAGTCTGTTTGCCTCTGTTTAAGTCTGTTTGCCTCTGTTTAACTCTGTTTGCTACTGTTTCACTCTGTTTGCCTCTGTTTCACTCTGTTTGGCTCTGTTTCACTCTGTTTGCCTCTGTTTCACTCTGTTTGCCTCTGTTTAAGTCTTCTTGCCTCTGTTTAAGTCTGTTTGCCTCTGTTTCACTCTGTATGCCTCTGGTTTGATCTGTTTCACTCTGTTTGCCTCGGATTCACTCTGTTTGCCTCTGTTTCACCCTGTTTGCCTCTGTTTCACTCTGTTTCACTCTGTTTGCCTCTGTTTCACTCTGTTTGCCTCTGTTTCAGTCTGTTTGCCATGTTTAAGTCTGTTTGCCTCTGTTCAGTCTGTTTGCCTCTGTTTAAGTCTGTTTGCCTCTGTTTCACTCTGTATGCCTCTGGTTTGACCTGTTTTCACTCTGTTTGCCTCTGTTTCACTCTGTTTGCCTCTGTTTCTCTCTGTTTGCCTCTTGTTTCACCTGTTTGCCTCTGTTTCACTCCGTTTGCCTCTGTTTCACTCTGTGTGCCTCTGTTTCACTCTGTTTTGCCTCTGTTTAAGTCTTCTTACCTCTGTTTCACTCTGTTAGCCCTCCGTTTAAGTCTGTTTGCCACTGTTTAAGTCAGTTTGCCTCTGTTTCACTCTGTTTGCCTCTGTTTCACTCTGTTTGCCTCTGTTTCACTCTGTTTTGCCTCGGTTTCACTCTGTTTGCCTCTGTTTTCACCCTGTTTGCCTCTGTTTCACTCTTTTTGCCTCTGTTTTCAGTCTGTTTGCCTCTGTTTAAGTCTGTTTGCCTCTGTTCAGTCTGTTTGCCTCTGTTTAAGTCTGTTTGCCTCTGTTTCACTCTGTTTGCCTCTGTTTTGATCTGTTTCACTCTGTTTGCCTCTGTTTCACTCTGTTTGCATCTGTTTCACTTTGTTTGCCTCTTGTTTCACCTGTTTGCCTCTGTTTCACTCTGTTTGCCTCTGTTTAACTCTTTATGCCTCTGCTGCCTCTATTTAAGAATGTTTGCCTCTCTTTAAGTCTGTCTGCCTCAGTTTCAGTCTGTTTGCCTCTGTTTCACTCTGTTTGCCTCTGTTTAAGTCTGTTTGCCTCTGTTTCACTGTGTTAGCATCTGTTTTCACTCTGTTTGCCTCTGTTTCAATCTATTTGCCTCTGTTTCACTCTGTTTCACTCTGTTTGCCTCTGTTTCAATCTGTTTGCCTCTGTTTCAATCTTTTTGCCTCTGTTTAAGTCTGTTTGCCTCTGTTTAAGTCTTTTTGCCTCAGTTTCAGTTCTGTTTGCCTCTGTTTCAGTCTGTTTGCCTCTGTTTCAGTCTGTTTGCCTCTGTTTCACTCTGTTTTCCTCTGTTTCACTCTGTTTGCCTCTGTTTAAGTCTTTTTTGCCTCAGTTTCAGTCTGTTTGCCTCTGTTTCAGTCTGTTTGCCTCTATTTAAGTCTGTTTGCCTCTGTTTGCCTCTGTTTCAGTCTGTTTGCCTCTGTTTTCACTCTGTTTTCCTCTGTTTCACTCTGTTTGCCTCTGTTTATTTCTACTTGCCTCTGTTTCACTCTGTTAGCCTCTGCTTCAGTAGGTTTGCCTCTTTTTCAGTCTGTTTGCCTCTGTTTGCACTGTTTGTCTCTGTTTTACCTCTGTTTTGCCTCTGTTTCAGTCTGATTGCCTCTGTGTCAATCAGTTAGCCTCTGTTTCACTCTGGTTGCCTCTGTTTCACTCTGTTTTGCCTCTGTTTCACTCTGTTTGCCTCTGTTTCACTCTGTTTGCCTCTTGTTTTTACCTGTTGGCTTTTCTTTCACTCTGTTTGCCTCTGTTTCACTCTGTTTGCCTCTGTTTCACTCTGTTTGCCTCTGTTTAAAGTCTTCTTGCCTCTGTTTCACTCTGTCAGCCTCTGTTTAATTCTGTTTGCCACTGTTTAAGTCTGTTTTGCCTCTGTTTAAGTCTGTTTGCCTCTGTTTAACTCTGTTTTGCTACTGTTTCACTCTGTTTGCCTCTGTTTCACTCTGTTTTGGCTCTGTTTCACTCTGTTTGCCTCTGTTTCACTCTGTTTGCCTCTGTTTAAGTCTTCTTGCCTCTGTTTAAGTCTGTTTGCCTCTGTTTCACTCTGTATGCCTCTGGTTTGATCTGTTTCACTCTGTTTGCCTCGGTTTCACTCTGTTGTTGCCTCTGTTTCACCCTGTTTGCCTCTGTTTTCACTCTGTTTGCCTCTGTTTCACTCTGTTTGCCCTCTGTTTCAGTCTGTTTGCCATGTTTAAGTCTGTTTGCCTCTGTTCAGTCTGTTTGCCTCTGTTTAAGTCTGTTTGCCTCTGTTTCACTCTGTATGCCTCTGGTTTGACCTGTTTCACTCTGTTTGCCTCTGTTTCACTCTGTTTGCCTCTGTTTCTCTCTGTTTGCCTCTTGTTTCACCTGTTTGCCTCTGTTTCACTCCGTTTGCCTCTTGTTTCACTCTGTGTGCCTCTGTTTCACTCTGTTTGCCTCTGTTTAAGTCTTCTTACCTCTGTTTCACTCTGTTAGCCTCCGTTTTAAGTCTGTTTGCCACTGTTTAAGTCAGTTTGCCTCTGTTTCACTCTGTTTGCCTCTGTTTCACTCTGTTTGCCTCTGTTTCACTCTGTTTGCCTCGGTTTTCACTCTGTTTGCCTCTGTTTCACCCTGTTTTGCCTCTGTTTTCACTCTTTTTGCCTCTGTTTTCAGTCTGTTTGCCTCTGTTTAAGTCTTGTTTGCCTCTGTTCAGTCTGTTTGCCTCTGTTTAAGTCTGTTTGCCTCTGTTTCACTCTGTTTGCCTCTGGTTTGATCTGTTTCACTCTGTTTGCCTCTGTTTCACTCTGTTTGCATCTGTTTCACTTTGTTTGCCTCTTGTTTCACCTGTTTTGCCTCTGTTTCACTCTGTTTGCCTCTGTTTAACTCTTTATGCCTCTGCTGCCTCTATTTAAGTATGTTTGCCTCTCTTTAAGTCCTGTCTGCCTCAGTTTCAGTCTGTTTGCCTCTGTTTCACTCTGTTTGCCTCTGTTTAAGTCTGTTTGCCCTCTGTTTCACTGTGTTAGCATCTGTTTCACTCTGTTTGCCTCTGTTTCAATCTATTTGCCTCTGTTTCACTCTGTTTCACTCTGTTTTGCCTCTGTTTCAATCTGTTTGCCTCTGTTTCAATCTGTTTGCCTCTGTTTAAGTCTGTTTGCCTCTGTTTAAGTCTTTTTGCCTCAGTTTCAGTCTGTTTGCCTCTGTTTCAGTCTGTTTGCCTCTATTTAAGTCTGTTTGCCTCTGTTTCAGTCTGTTTGCCTCTGTTTTCACTCTGTTTTCCTCTGTTTCACTCTGTTTTGCCTCTGTTTATTTCTACTTGCCTCTGTTTCAGTCTGTTAGCCTCTGCTTCAGTAGGTTTGCCTCTTTTTCAGTCTGTTTGCCTCTGTTGCACTGTTTGTCTCTGTTTTACTCTGTTTGCCTCTGTTTCAGTCTGATTGCCTCTGTGTCAATCAGTTAGCCTCTGTTTTCACTCTGGTTGCCTCTGTTTCACTCTGTTTGCCTCTGTTTCACTCTGTTTGCCTCTTGTTTTACCTGTTGGCTTTTCTTTCACTCTGTTTGCCTCTGTTTCACTCTGTTTGCCTCTGTTTCACTCTGTTTGCCTCTGTTTAAGTCTTCTTGCATCTGTTTCACTCTGTTAGCCTCTGTTTAATTCTGTTTGCCACTGTTTAAGTCTGTTTGCCTCTGTTTAAGTCTGTTTGCCTCTGTTTAACTCTGTTTGCTACTGTTTCACTCTGTTTGCCTCTGTTTCACTCTGTTTGGCTCTGTTTCACTCTGTTTTGCCTCTGTTTCACTCTGTTTGCCTCTGTTTAAGTCTTCTTGCCTCTGTTTCACTCTGTTAGCCTCTGTTTAAGTCTTCTTGCCTCTGTTTCACTCTGTTAGCCTCTGTTTAATTCTGTTTGCCACTGTTTAAGTCTGTTTTGCCTCTGTTTAAGTCTGTTTGCCTCTGTTTAACTCTGTTTGCCTCTGTTTCACTCTGTTTGCCTCTGTTTCACTCTGTTTTGCCTCTGGTTTGATCTGTTTCACTCTGTTTGCCTCTGTTTCAACTCTGTTTGCATCTGTTTCACTTTGTTTGCCTCTTGTTTCACCTGTTTGCCTGTGTTTCACTCTATTTGCCTCTGTTTAACTCTTTTTGCCTCTGCTGCCTCTGTTTAAGTATGTTTGCCTCTCTTTAAGTCTGTCTGCCTCAGTTTCAGTCTGTTTGCCTCTGTTTCACTCTGCTTGCCTCAGTCTAAGTCTGTTTGCCTCTGTTTCACTGTGTTAGCATCTGTTTTCACTCTGTTTGCCTCTGTTTCATTCTATTTTGCCTCTGCTTCACTCTGGTTGCCTCTGCTTCACTCTGTTTGCCTCTGTTTCACTCTGTTTGACTCTGTTTGCCTCTGTTTCAGTATGTTTGCCTCTGTTTCAGTCTGTTAGCCTCTGTTTCACTCAGTTTTGCCCTTGTTTCCACTCTGTTTGCCTCTGTTTCACTGTGTTTGCCTCTGTTTCACTCTGTTTGCCTCTGATTTCACTCTGTTTGCCTCTGGTTTCACTCTTTTTGCCTCTGTTTGCATGTGTTTAAGTCTGTTTGCCTCTGTTTCAGTCTGTTTGCTTCTGTTTCAGTCTGTTTGCCTCAGTTTCATTCTGTTTGCCTCTGTTTCATTCTTTTTGCCTCTGTTACACTCTTTAAGCATCTGTTTAACTCTGTTTGCCTCTGTTTGCCTCCGTTTCCACTCTGTTGCCTCTGTTTCACTCTGTTTTGCCTCTGTTTAACTCTGTTTGCCTCTGTTTCACTCTGTTTGCCTCTGTTTCACTCTGTTTGCCTCTTTTTCACACTGTTTGCCTCTGTTTCACTCTGTTTGCCTCTTGTTTCACCTGTTTGCTTCTGTTTCACTCTGCTGCCTCTGTTTCACTCTGTTTGCCTCTGTTTCACTCTGATTGCCTCTGTTTCGCTCTGTTAACCTCTATTTCACTGTGTTTGCCTCTGTTTCACTCTGTTTGCCTCTGTTTCACTCTGTTTGCCTGTGCTTCACTCTTTTAGCCTCTGTTTTCACTCTGTTTGCCTCTGTTTCACTCTGTTTGCCTCTGTTTCACTCTGTTTGCCTCTTGTTTCACATGTTGGCTTTTCTTTCACTCTGTTTGCATCTTTTTCACTCTGTTTGCCTCTGTTTCACTCTGTTTGCCTCTGCTTCACTCTGTTTGCCTCTGTTTCACTCTGTTTGCCTCTGTTTCAGTATGTTTGCCTCTGTTTCAGTCTGTTAGCCCTCTGTTTCACTCAGTTTGCCCTTGTTTCACTCTGTTTGCCTCTGTTTCACTGTGTTTGCCTCTGTTTAAGTCTGGTTTGCCTCTGTTTCACTGTGTTAGCATCTGTTTCACGCTGTTTGCCTCTGTTTCAATCTGTTTGCCTCTGTTTCACTCCTGTTTGCCTCTGTTTCACTCTGTTTGCCTCGGTTTCACTCTGTTTTGCCTCTGTTTCACCCTGTTTGCCTCTGTTTCACTCTGTTTCACTCTGTTTGCCTCTGTTTCACTCTGTTTGCCTCTGTTTCAGTCTGTTTGCCATGTTTAAGTCTGTTTGCCTCTGTTCAGTCTGTTTGCCTCTGTTTAAGTCTGTTTGCCTCTGTTTCACTCTGTATGCCTCTGGTTTGATCTGTTTCACTCTGTTTGCCTCTGTTTCACTCTGTTTGCCTCTGTTTCTCTCTGGTTGCCTCTTGTTTCACCTGTTTGCCTCTGTTTTCACTCCGTTTGCCTCTGTTTCACTCTGTGTGCCTCTGTTTCACTCTGCTTGCCTCTGTTTAAGTCTTTCTTACCTCTGTTTCACTCTGTTAGCCTCCGTGTAAGTCTGTTTTGCCCACTGTTTAAGTCAGTTTGCCTCTGTTTCACTCTGTTTGCCTCTGTTTCACTCTATTTGCCTCTGTTTTCACTCTGTTTGCCTCGGTTTCACTCTTGTTTGCCTCTGTTTCACCCTGTTTGCCTCTGTTTCACTCTGTTTGCCTCTGTTTCCACTCTGTTTGCCTCTGGTTTGATCTGTTTCACTCTGTTTGCCTCTGTTTTCACTCTGTTTGCATCTGTTTCACTTTGTTTGCCTCTTGTTTCACCTGTTTGCCTCTGTTTCACTCTGTTTGCCTCTGTTTAAGTCTGTTTGCCTCTGTTTCACTGTGTTAGCATCTGTTTCACTCTGTTTTGCCTCTGTTTCAATCTATTTGCCTCTGTTTCACTCTGTTTCACTCTGTTTGCCTCTGTTTCAATCTGTTTGCCTCTGTTTCAATCTGTTTGCCTCTGTTTAAGTCTGTTTGCCTCTGTTTAAGTCTTTTTGCCTCACTTTCAGTCTGTTTGCCTCTGTTTCAGTCTGTTTGCCTCTATTTAAGTCTGTTTGCCTCTGTTTGCGTCTGTTTCACTCTGTTTGCCTCTGTTTCACTCTGTTTTCCTCTGTTTCACTCTGTTTGCCTCTGTTTTATTTCTACTTGCCTCTGTTTCACTCTGTTTGCCTCTGCTTCAGTAGGTTTGCCTCTTTTTCAGTCTGTTTTGGCCTCTGTTGCACTCTGTTTGTCCTCTGTTTTACTCTGTTTGCCTCTGTTTCAGTCTGATTGCCTCTGTGTCAATCAGTTTAGCCTCTGTTTTCACTCTGGTTGCCTCTGTTTCACTCTGTTTGCCTCTGTTTCACTCTGTTTTGCCTCTGTTGCACTCTGTTTGCCTCTTGTTTTACCTGTTGGCTTTTCTTTCACTCTGTTTGCCTCTGTTTCACTCTGGTTTGCCTCTGTTTCACTCTGTTTGCCTCTGTTTAAGTCTTCTTGCCTCTGTTTCACTCTGTTTGCCTCTGTTTAAGTCTTCCTGCCTCTGTTTAAGTCTGTTTGCCCTCTGTTTCACTCTGTATGCCTCTGGTTTGATCTGTTTCACTCTGTTTGCCTCGGTTTCACTCTGTTTGCCTCTGTTTCACCCTGTTTGCCTCTGTTTCACTCTGTTTCACTCTGTTTGCCTCTGTTTTCACTCTGTTTTGCCTCTGTTTCAGTCTGTTTGCCATGTTTAAGTCTGTTTGCCTCTGTTCAGTCTGTTTGCCTCTGTTTAAGTCTGTTTGCCTCTGTTTCACTCTGTATGCCTCTGGTTTGACCTGTTTCACTCTGTTTGCCTCTGTTTCACTCTGTTTGCCTCTGTTTCTCTCTGTTTGCCTCTTGTTTCACCTGTTTGCCTCTGTTTCACTCCGTTTGCCTCTGTTTCACTCTGTGTGCCTCTGTTTCACTCTGTTTGCCTCTGTTTAAGTCTTCTTACCTCTGTTTCACTCTGTTAGCCTCCGTTTAAGTCTGTTTGCCACTGTTTAAGTCAGTTTGCCTCTGTTTCACTCTGTTTGCCTCTGTTTCACTCTGTTTGCCTCTGTTTCACTCTGTTTGCCTCGGTTTCACTCTGTTTGCCTCTGTTTCACCCTGTTTGCCTCTGTTTCACTCTTTTTGCCTCTGTTTCAGTCTGTTTGCCTCTGTTTAAGTCTGTTTGCCTCTGTTCAGGTCTGTTTGCCTCTGTTTAAGTCTGTTTGCCTCTGTTTTCACTCTGTTTGCCTCTGGTTTGATCTGTTTCACTCTGTTTGCCTCTGTTTCACTCTGTTTGCATCTGTTTCACTTTGTTTGCCTCTTGTTTCACCTGTTTTGCCTCTGTTTCACTCTGTTTGCCTCTGTTTAACTCTTTATGCCTCTGCTGCCTCTATTTAAGTATGTTTGCCTCTCTTTAAGTCTGTCTGCCTCAGTTTCAGTCTGTTTTGCCCTCTGTTTCACTCTGTTTTGGCCTCTGTTTAAGTCTGTTTGCCTCTGTTTTCACTGTGTTAGCATCTGTTTCACTCTGTTTGCCTCTGTTTCAATCTATTTGCCTCTGTTTCACTCTGTTTCACTCTGTTTGCCTCTGTTTCAATCTGTTTGCCTCTGTTTTCAATCTGTTTTGCCTCTGTTTAAGTCTGTTTGCCTCTGTTTAAGTCTTTTTGCCTCAGTTTCAGTCTGTTTGCCTCTGTTTTCAGTCTGTTTGCCTCTATTTAAGTCTGTTTGCCTCTGTTTCAGTCTGTTTGCCTCTGTTTCACTCTGTTTTCCTCTGTTTCACTCTGTTTGCCTCTGGTTTATTTCTACTTGCCTCTGTTTCAGTCTGTTAGCCTCCTGCTTCAGTAGGTTTGCCTCTTTTTCAGTCTGTTTGCCTCTGTTGCACTGTTTGTCTCTGTTTTACTCTGTTTGCCTCTGTTTCAGTCTGATTGCCTCTGTGTCAATCAGTTAGCCTCTGTTTTCACTCTGGGTTTGCCTCTGTTTCACTCTGTTTGCCTCTGTTTCACTCTGTTTGCCTCTTGTTTTACCTGTTGGCTTTTCTTTCACTCTGTTTGCCTCTGTTTCACTCTGTTTGCCCTCTGTTTCACTCTGTTTTGCCTCTGTTTAAGTCTTCTTGCATCTGTTTCACTCTGTTAGCCTCTGTTTAATTCTGTTTGCCACTGTTTAAGTCTGTTTGCCTCTGTTTAAGTCTGTTTTGCCTCTGTTTAACTCTGTTTGCTACTGTTTCACTCTGTTTGCCTCTGTTTCACTCTGTTTGGCTCTGTTTCACTCTGTTTGCCTCTGTTTTCACTCTGTTTGCCTCTGTTTAAGTCTTCTTGCCTCTGTTTCACTCTGTTAGCCTCTGTTTAAGTCTTCTTGCCTCTGTTTCACTCTGTTAGCCTCTGTTTAATTCTGTTTGCCACTGTTTAAGTCTGTTTGCCTCTGTTTAAGTCTGTTTGCCTCTGTTTAACTCTGTTTTGCCTCTGTTTCACTCTGTTTGCCTCTGTTTCACTCTGTTTGCCTCTGGTTTGATCTGTTTCACTCTGTTTGCCTCTGTTTCACTCTGTTTTGCATCTGTTTCACTTTGTTTGCCTCTTGTTTCACCTGTTTTGCCTGTGTTTCACTCTATTTGCCTCTGTTTAACTCTTTTTGCCTTCTGCTGCCTCTGTTTAAGTATGTTTGCCTCTCTTTAAGTCTGTCTGCCTCAGTTTCAGTCTGTTTGCCTCTGTTTCACTCTGCTTGCCTCAGTCTAAGTCTGTTTGCCTCTGTTTTCACTGTGTTAGCATCTGTTTTCACTCTGTTTGCCCTCTGTTTCATTCTATTTGCCTCTGCTTCACTCTGGTTGCCCTCTGCTTCACTCTGTTTGCCTCTGTTTTCACTCTGTTTGACTCTGTTTGCCTCTGTTTCAGTATGTTTGCCTCTGTTTCAGTCTGTTAGCCTCTGTTTTCACTCAGTTTTGCCCTTGTTTCACTCTGTTTGCCTCTGTTTCACTGTGTTTGCCTCTGTTTCACTCTGTTTGCCTCTGATTCACTCTGTTTGCCTTCTGGTTCACTCTTTTTGCCTCTGTTTGCATGTGTTTAAGTCTGTTTGCCTCTGTTTCAGTCTGTTTTGCTTCTGTTTCAGTCTGTTTGCCTCAGTTCATTCTGTTTGCCTCTGTTTCATTCTTTTTGCCTCTGTTACACTCTTTAAGCATCTGTTTTAACTCTGTTTGCCTCTGTTTGCCTCCGTTTCACTCTGTTGCCTCTGTTTCACTCTGTTTGCCTCTGTTTAACTCTGTTTGCCTCTGTTTCACTCTGTTTGCCTCTGTTTTCACTCTGTTTGCCTCTTTTTCACACTGTTTGCCTCTGTTTCACTCTGTTTGCCTCTTGTTTCACCTGTTTGCTTCTGTTTCACTCTGCTGCCTCTGTTTCACTCTGTTTTGCCTCTGTTTCACTCTGATTGCCTCTGTTTCGCTCTGTTAACCTCTATTTCACTGTGTTTGCCTCTGTTTCACTCTGTTTGCCTCTGTTTCACTCTGTTTGCCTGTGCTTCACTCTTTTAGCCTCTGTTTCACTCTGTTTGCCTCTGTTTCACTCTGTTTGCCTCTGTTTTCACTCTGT
>JANJGN010005006.1:20000-25000 GCA_026770705.1 Isurus oxyrinchus
AGCCCTTGAGGTTGGCGATCTTGGCGCACTTGAGCTGGGTGTCGGTGGTGGCGTCCCCCACGTAGACCCAGCACACTGTCTCCTCCGCGTACACAAAGTCCATGGCCGTCGTCTGCTTGGTGCTGACCGGGTTGATGAAGTTGACACCCGCCCCGTGCAGGTTCGTGGCCATGATGTTCTGGGAGTTGGCGATCAGGAGGACCGGGGGCCTGTCCACGGGCTCTGCGGGGAGAGACGCACACACACACGCACACACGTTAACATCGGAACACCCTCTCCGAAATCTCCGCTCTTCGTTCTCATTTCAGACCGAGATCGATCGGTACGGGGGGGGGGGAGTCAGAGGTTAACGGGGAGAAGGCGGGAGTATGGGGTTGAGAAACTCGTCGGCCGAGATTGAACGGCGGAGCGGACTCGATGGGCCGAGTGGCCTACTTTCTGCTCCTATGTCTTATGGTCTTCTTAGGTTCTTGATCGGTAAGAGGATCAAAGGTTACGGTGGGGGGGGGGGGGGGGGGAGAGAGAATGGGGTTGAGAAACTCATCGGCCGTGATTGAATGGCAGAGCGGACTCGATGGGCCGAAGGGCCTATTCTCTGCTCCTCTTGTCATATGGTCTTAATAGGGGTGGGGGTGGGGGTGGGGGGGGGGGGTAACCAGGAACAGGAAGGAGGACAGTCAGCCCCTCGAGCTTGCCCCCTTCCCCATCCAATCGGCTGACAGCTGACCTCCTACCTCGACCCCGCTTCCCCCCCCCCCCAACCCCTCCCCCTCCCCGATTCCCCTAGTGACCCTGCGTGCGGGCCAGCTCCAACCCCCACCGGGGTTCCGCAGCTCAGGATGTGCCCTGCCGCCATCCCTTCCACCCTCCGCCACCCCTCCACCGGGCCGCGACGCACCCCCCACCCCCCCCACCCCCTGCCCCATAGAGAGGGGGGTGGTTCTCACCATTCTTTGCCTTGCACGATCTGTTGTCCGGCTGCAACAGGTAGCCCTCCACGCAGCTGCAGGTGTACGAGCCCTCCGTGTTGCTGCAAGTCTGGCTGCAAGTGCCGTATATCGTGCACTCGTCGAAATCTGCTTTCCCCCCGGTGTCCAGGGGGGAGAAAGAGGACGTTAGGCATGTCAGGCATGTCAGGACATCGGTCGCTCACATTTGCAAATTCGTCCAAACTCCACCCCCCCCAACCCCCCAGGCCGATGCATCTCCCCCCAAACCCACCCCCCCCACCCCCCGAGTTAACACAGCATCTCCTGAATGAATGATTTCACAGCGAAGGATATGATTAAAGGTCACGTCCAGATTGAAAGGCAGGGGAGCGGGTGGAAGGTGCTCCCTGGTCGGTTCTGTTGAAGAGGCAGTCGCACGTCAAGCGTGCTCCTCTCCGCAGATGCTGTCAGACTGGTTGAGCTTGTCCGGGTATTTTTACCGTCGGGAACATCCTGAGCCTCTCCCAATTCTGTCCATCGGAGGGGGCGGGGGACCGGGTTCTGGCTGGCGGCCGACACGGTCATTCAAGGAGGGGAACCCTCCCCCCTTTCCCCCCTCTCCAAACTGGCCCTGTTTCGAAGAGGCGGAAAGAATCTCCTGATAGGCACCTCTCTGCCCCCAGGCGATCCAGGTCTCTGGGTGGGGCCGAGTAGGTCTGTCACGTGGCGTACGAGGGTGGGGCACAGCGGGTGAGCCAAAGGGTCTCGATGGGAGTGGGGGGGGGGGGGGGGAGATTCAATTCAATTAATAAAATCTGGGATTGTAAACCAGTCTCAGTCACGGTGACTGTGACAACGATCATCAATTGACATTTTTTTTAAAAAAAACCCATCTGGTTCATTTTTAGGGAAGGAGGGAAATCTGGCCATCCTGACCCCGGTCTGGCCCTACACGTGACTCCAGTCCCACTCACACAGCGACGTGGTCGAGTCCTTAACTGCCCCCTTCCGAAATGGCCGGGCGAGGCCCTCCGATCAAGGGGGGGTGGGGCACCCACATCCCGCGAAAGATTAAAGACCGCTCCGGATATACTCGACAACGGGGCATCCACCGGGGGTCGAGAATCCCTAAGAAGTCGCCGACTCCGCTGAGCGCGGAAATTTCTCCCCGTCTCGGTCCAAAATGGCCGAGCCCTTATCCTAAGATGGCGACCCCCGAATCACACACCACCCACCCCCCCCCACCCCCCCCACCCTACCACCACCGCCCTCACCGCTGTTGTAGGAGGCAGAGGAGGGGAGAGCCTGCCGAGACCCGGTAGAACTCCAGAAGCTCGAGCCGCGCCACTAACCTCTGCAAGATTTGCCATCTTCAGCCAGGGCGTAGGAATTGTTGCAGTAACAGATTGCTCCACTGTTGGTGACTGCGCACCTGTGCTTACACCCTGCTCTCGTACAGTTTCTCCGCACCCTCTGAGGAGGAGAAGATTATAGCACGAGGTCAGTCTCCGAATACAAGCCTCAGCAGAAAGCACACCCGCCACCCCCCCCCTCCACAACCCCCCCCCTCCGCTTTCTGTTCAGGGGGACCAGGCCAATCGGCTCCCCCCTCCCTCTCCCCGGCCGTCGCCTATTTGTACGTGCTCAAGGACCCGCTTGGCTGTGTTAAAGGCACACCGCGTATAACCGCAGTGTCGCTTTGGGGAGCGGGGCGAGCGGATATTCAAAGGGAGCCCGCGGGTGGTGGGTGGGCCGGAGAATCACCGGAAGTGATGAGTGACCCTCCGGCCAAAGGTCGGCGTGTTCGCAAGAGGACAAACCTGCCTTGATGTAGCGCCTCACACAAGCTCAGGGAGCTCCCCACGCTTGACAGCCCAAGTAGTGTTTTGGTTCTAAGTTATGGTCAAAAGCAGGGAGGTTACACCGAGCCGTGGGAAACCTCCCAACAGGCTCCAACGAGGGGGCCACGTCCAGTTCCGGTCAGCGCCACGCTCCAGGACGGGGTGGTGAGGGTCCTCGAGAGGGTGGGGAGGGAGGTTACCAGAACGGTATGAGGGATCGAGGAGGGGGGTGGGTGTTTAGCTCCGAGGTGGGGGTCGGAGAAGCTGGGGGCCATTCTCCTCAGAGCGAAGGGGATGGAGGGGAGATCGGATGGGGGGGGGGGGGGGGTGTGGGGGGTACGAGATGGGTGACAGGTTCGGATCAGGTGGACAGAAGAAAGCTGATCCCTTTAGTTAATGGGGCAAGGATTGCGGGGGTTGGGTGAGGGGGACACACGGGTTTGAGGTTCTGGACACTGGGGTGTGGGAGGGCTGAGGGGGGGATGTGAGGAGGAACCTTATCCCCCGCAGCGAGCGGTGACGACCTGGAACTGGCTGCCCCACAAGGGCGGTGGAAGCGGAGACGGTGAACGATTCCGAAAGGGGATCAGACACTCAGGGGGGAATAAACTCGCAGGGGGTTCACGGGGGATAGAGCTGGGGGGGGAAGGGGTGGAGACAGGGGCTGTCTGGGTTGCTCTACGGAGAGCCGGCACGACGCCAAGTGAACTCCCAAGTTTGCTGCGACGGCAGCCAGCGCCCCCCCCTGTGTGGCAGGAGGAGAGCGACCAGGCAGCATTAAATAGACTCTGTAGACTGTCTGCTGCAGCAGAGGCGTGACTGGCTGTCACAGGCATCCCCGGCTGCATGCTCAACCCTGCCGGCTCGCAAGCGGACACGGTGCTGTCAGCGATGACTATACTCGGGGAGATTCAGGCAAAGAAAGGGGGCAAGGGCTGGGGACAGGCAAGCCTGCCATCGCAGAGGGGTGACTGAAACCGAGGCTGGAGCAAAGCAAGGGCACTTCCACCCGGTAATGACATGGCGGTAGCCACTCAGTAGGGACGATCGAAAGTCCAGCCAGCTGAACAGCAGTACTGCTGCACTAAGAGTATTTTGCGTGTGGGTAAAGTTCCTAGCTGAAACCACTTATGTCATCAGGAAACTTCCACTTCTAAGAATTAAGGCTACTGGAATTCCAAGTGAGCAAACATACTTGATACGATATCTGGCAGCCGCTACTCAGTGACCTAGCGCTGTTCTGCTAGGCTCAGAGTTTGCCTCGATTCAGGCCACCATATTACAGAGTTCCGGCCGAGAGTGGCACTCTTCCGAATCAAAGGCTATGGGTTCCAATGCTCAAACCTGATACAACAGGACTAAATCCAGGTTGGCACTGTCGGAGGGTCAGTGCTGAGGGAGAGCCGCACTATCGGAGGGTCAGTGCTGAGGGGAGCGCCGCACTATCGGAGGGTCGGCGCTGAGGGAGCGCCGCACTGTCGGAGGGTCGGCACTGAGGGAGCGCCGCGCTGTCGGAGGGTCAGCGCTGAGTGAGCGCCGCGCTGTCGGAGGGTCAGCGCTGAGGGAGAGCCGCACTGTGGGAGGGGTCAGTGCTGAGGGAGTGCTGCACTGTGGGAGGGTCAGTGCTGAGGGAGCGCCGCACTGTGGGAGGGTCAGTGCTGAGGGAGAGCCGCACTGTCGGAGGGTCAGTGCTGAGGGAGTGCCGCACTGTGGGAGGGTCAGTGCTGAGGGAGTGCTGCACTGTGGGAGGGTCAGTGCTGAGGGAGCGCCGCACTGTGGGAGGGTCAGTGCTGAGGGAGAGCCGCACTGTCGGAGGGTCAGTGCTGAGGGAGTGCCGCACTGTGGGAGGGTCAGTGCTGAGGGAGCGCCGCACTGTGGGAGGGTCAGCGCTGAGGGAGCGCCGCACTGTGGGAGGGTCAGTGCTGAGGGAGCGCCGCACTGTCGGAGGGTCAGTGCTGAGGGAGCGCCGCACTGTGGGAGGGTCAGCGCTGAGGGAGAGCCGCACTGTGGGAGGGTCAGTGCTGAGGGAGCGCTGCACTGTGGGGAGGGTCAGCGCCGAGGGAGCGCCGCACTGTCGGAGGGTCAGTGCTGAGGGAGTGCTGCACTGTTGGAGGGTCAGTGCTGAGCGAGCGCCGCACTGTCGGAGGGTCAGTGCTGAGGGAGTGCTGCACTGTCGGAGGGTCAGTGCTGAGGGAGAGCCGCACTGTGGGAGGGTCAGCGCTGAGGGAGA